>LLKJ01000974.1:0-13572 GCA_002242865.1 Clarireedia sp. CPB17 | reverse complement strand
GAGGAGGAGGAAGTCGGGTTGAGGAGTTGGGATGAGGAGGTTGTAGAGAGGTCTGGCATGGTTGGTTTGTTAATCGATCGGTTGGTCGGTCGACGATGGTGGATAGAAAGATATCTCAAAAGAATATAAGCATAAACTCGAAATCCAAATCGAAATGGAGCAGGTGATGGATGTCAAAAGCTATACAGAATCGACCGAACCGATACAAAGTCGCTGTTCCGTGTCCGCTGCACTAGAATATAAGTCGAGGACGAGAAGGAAATGGAAGAATAAAATCTGTATACTAAGTCAGTTAGTCAAATCCAAAAAACTCCAACTGAGCAAAAATTGATAAAATCCGTACATGGCGGAGGGTGAAAGGAAAATGCAGAAAAGGTTCGAAAGGAAGGGGAAATGGATTCCACTGCTTAAAGTAGTCGGTAAGAAGGCAAAATGGTGAATTAATCTGGAGCCGATGAAACGAATCAAGTGCGAGGAGGTAGTAAACAAATCGGGAAGGATATCATACAATATTTTATAACAGTTGTCCGATATCGACGTGTCAAAGGAAGGTACGTTTCCTCTCTACAGCGCGTGAGAAATAACCGAGCAGACCCCCCTTTCCCTATTTATCTGATATTGGCCGTGGAGCGATGAGATTTTAGTTGTAGGAGATTTTATGAAAGCGTTTTGAGAATCGAGAAGGGAAGGAATGTAAGTCTGAGAAAAGAAGAAGAATAATTTATTATCAAAAGACGAAAATCAAAAGATTTTTTTTTGGTGAAAGACGGTTTGCGGTTGAACTGGTAAACTGCTCTTAGGTCCCGGATGGTTGGGTGCTAAAGTGTGATGGTGCTAGTGTTTCGACGAGTATGTTGGATATAAATTCCTGGGGTGGAAGAACGTATGTGTTTTTTTCTTCTTTTATTCTCATGGGCGGTTTATGGATAGAAGGGATAACGGATTGCCATGGTTGGTTGTCGGTGGTGGATGTTGGGCGAATCCTTACCTAGTGGTTAGTTGGGGGTTTTCAAATTACTCGGATTTCGAATTTAAAATAAAAATAAAAGGCGGTAGTATCAGGTTTGGGTTGTAGTGATACTCCGGGTGGTCTCTTCCATTTGTGATTAAAAAATCCGAGATATTTGAGTACAAGTGAAATCCTAGCTAGTGAGGAGGAATCACGATGGACGGAAGTTGGATGCTCTAGTTCGGGTACTGCGATGATGTTTTAAACTTCCCGAAAACAAGGACAGCTGGACCCTGAAAGATAGCAATGAATTCTCGGGTACGAAGCAAGCCCCCGCGGCGGACGCGGCGTGAGGAAGCCAGCGGCTTATTCTGTTCAAGCAGATAAGAGAGATACTTGTAGACTGGGTGAACATTCACCAGTCAGATGTTCTCTGGTAGTGGCAGACTTCTGACTGAAGAATAAAAGTGATGGACCGTGTAAACAAGAATATCTTAGAACAGGGCTTAATAGAAGTAATTGGAAGAGACAGAAAGAAGAACGGGTTTCCGAGAAGGAAAGTATCATATATAATAAAAATGGAATTGGAAGAGAAGATGGGATGCACACGTTATTTAGAAAGCCAGCTCTAATATTGCTGAGGCAGAGCAGGAGAGAGAATGCTCGGTTTATGTCGTGGTCAGAACTCTTCAAGCTCAAGAGCTGGGTTATGAAAGTTGCAATCGCGATCCTGAACTGCAAACAGTCGGGATCAAGATGCAAGGAAAATCGATTTTTGAAAGGAATATCAAAGAGATTGACTCATTGAATAGAGACTAAATGACTGTACGAGCTCAAGCAATTGTTCTATAGTTGTCGAAGAAGGAGAAAAAAGTTGCCCAAGTGCAAAATATTATTGCTTTGAATCTGGAAGCTCGTGTGTAATTCACAGACCTCTAGTCAATGCCGGTGTCGGTAATACTTCTTCACTGAATTGATTGAAAGAAAAAGGATGCAACGAACAGTATCGATAGAAGAAATATCAGGAACAGCTCTCGCCGCTGAGCAAATCCCTCATGTACCTTTTGACGCCGGATGTAGACGGGAGGGATCTGAAGGGGAGCCAGTTGTCTCGGATCTAGACACAGATGAATTATTTCTTTGCGTACTGCTCTGGGGAAAAAGGGGGTTTGCACACAGAGGCATAGAACAAATTTCCTTGCTGATTGCATTGGCCTGATAGGTATTCTGTGAGCTACACATCTTCCTCAAGGCTTTTGCAGCCATGATTCTCCGAACTCGAGGTGCAATAGATACACGTGGAGCAAAAATAATCATAGTCAAGGACTTCTTAGCTCGCGACGAAGAGATACGTGCAGGCAATTACAGCTTTAGATGGAGCGCTAGTGATAGAGATAGATTCGGCTGCGGTGTTGAACTGTCCTGGGTATGGCTTCTTTCTGTATGTGGCGAGGAGAGCGGCACAAGCCATCTGCCCGCACTGGTGGGTGGTAACTTTTATTCACTTTCCAAACGATTCCTCCTCCTGCATGCCACTCGACATACACGTATCCAAACGTCTTGCAGCAAAACGAAGGATATTAGATATCAGACATAAATACTAAAACAGCTGACATTTGATAATAATTGCCGCGAAAAACTATGCATGTGAAATATATATGTATTGTCCGTCAGCGACAAGTGGCCGACCGCATGAAATGTGTTCGACTAAAGCATTTTGTAGAGTCTAGGTCGGCATAGTACCTCAACCCGCAAGGGTTTCAGTTGCCTTTGTCGGTAGTAACAGGAAGTCTCTTATCATAGAAGCATCTCGACCACACGGGGATCATGGATAGAGGTGGAATAGGATAGCGCTGAACACCTTTGTGGAGGAGTTGTGTTTTATCATTCCGAGGGATACCAAAGTACTTCAGTCGGGTTCGGTGAGCTGCTCCGTTTCTCATCGAATGTGCCCCATGTATGCACAGCGCATTAGTATCGAAGTTGAAGGGAAACGGCAAGCTATCAACCACTAATCTTGGGATCGAACAGATTAATGGAATCAGGAGTAGCTTGGGTGAGTGATATATGTCCTCCCCGTATGCACCTTACAACTGGAGGTCTACCTGGTGAGGGAATGGTAGCAACGTGCATTTGAAAGCGAAGAAAATAGGTTTGTATGTAGGTTAGAGATTAACAGGCATACTGAAAAAAGAATGGTAATTTTTCTTACCTCGTCAAATTTGGAATCATTTTGCCCTTTTCATCATTTCAAAATCCCATGATTCGAGGAGGGAAATTGATACAGATGGAAACCATAACCATGATGGCCGCACTTGTGTCATTTCCTAGGCGATTCTGCATCCATGGTAAAGACGGCGATACTTACCAGTAATTCTATATCCTCGGTCAATGAGGTAAACACGGAGGCCAGCTCTAGATTCGCATGTTGTTAGGATACTATGCGAAAGGTACCCAGAAAGAAATCATCACCGGCTATTCTAGCCACGTTGAGCATCTGGATGTACAGATATGACGACTGCTTGCTCATGGAGGGATGCACGCATTGCCAATCCGCACTGGATAGACGCGATGTAAGACCCTTGAATTCTTAAGCCATGTGCGACTTTAGAGTAGAGCAGGCACTTGCGACTACAACTGGTCCGTGGTGAAGTTTAAAATGTATGCACTTGCGCAAGTCGTCCCTACGTCCAATCTTGATTTGAGGGTCGGGACTCAAAGGGTCCGAACTTCCGTAGTGTGCATCGCCGGCATGAACTGAATTGATGCGCGCGGTCGTGCATTGGGTTCTGCTTCCTACATTGGCGAAAGCGACGATCATTGCGAGATTTGTGTACTTGTGTATGAGTGAGAATGTGTATGCCAGAGTATGGCGCTTGATGGTACGCATTGTATGACGACATGGTGCTGTTGCAGTGATGTACACACACATCTTCCGAACGACTTCTTTGCAGCTTCTTTTTGTGGGAGAACGTCTCTTGGCATAGGGGATTTGTCAATGGGTTGCATCTGTTTTGCCATCCGAAGGGAAGATCTCATGAGGATCGACGCGTTGATGCCATAAGTGGAAGGCTTTGCCTGTGCTTGCAACCTACCTTACGAAGCCGGCGCTTGGCCAGGCGTAGAATTACATAGCATTGATCAAGATCAAGAAGGTTCGATATTCGATTGCCGTTGCTAAGGCACCACTCGGTATGTTGTCAATTGTCCGAGCAGTTCTCTGCATGCGGAAGAATGCGTGTATGTGTAGAAGACATGCCGATTTCTCGACAGGAGACCCTGCCGCGAACATGGAAGACTGTTCATTCATGTCGCGTTGAATAGAAAGGGACCATACCCGTATCCACCAAGTAGATGCACCGGATGCCATCCCACAGCTCCGATATAGGGCCAGGTTTCCACTTTCAATTGAGTTGAGAATGTTCCGAACGAATAAGACATCCTGGTGATCTTGCTGTTGAGATGATGTGCCATTGTGAATGTCGATAAGTTTTCCATGGGGTGCTTGATGTGCAACGAGTAATGTAGGTCGGCAAAAGCATGCGAGTTGACCGTTCTAGGTACCAAAGGCCGTCGAAGATTGGCGTCTGACATCAACGAGTAGCATCTGGTCCTTTCATCTCGTACTAGCTGCAGCAGTTGGGGCTGGTTGATATCCGCTACGGGAAAGGGCTTTTCCTTTGAGTGGAAATATCATACGAAGTACGTTGTGTGTTGTGCGGGACGGCCATCATACTGGCATGGCTGTGTCGTATAGTGGTCCGATGGATGCTACCCATACCCACTGGGGCCACTGGGGGAAGGCAAATCACTCACTCCGCCATGTCCTTTTCTCTATAAGAAGCTTTCTAATTTAATTCCGATGATCTTGCCGGTAGGGAGGGATATCCTGGCAGCTACGGTACATCCCTCTCGTACCAGAAGTACCATAAATACTCATTACCCACAAAGTACCTTTGCCGAACGCATTGGTACTAGGACATGTGGGAAGAGAAGTCAGCAGGCACTCCTGCGCTCCTAAAGTCCTGGAAGTTTATGCGGCTAACATCACATTGGGAAACTTGTGGAGCCCAGCCGTTCGCGACCTAGAAATTCTGGGGTAACCTCTAACCTCCAAATCGCTAACCTGCCTCGAGCCTGCACGCAAAAACCTCGCCCAACTTCCCAAGAAGCTTTTCAAGGTTTGCGAGTTTGCCCCTGGCTTCATATACTGTACAGTAGTCCCCAATTAGTCGTCCAATCAGGACCTGGTTGCTCTGCATCGCTCGCCGTCCTGATTTGTTGACGGATGAAGTTCGGGTTACACTTTCTATCCATACTCTGTACAGGACGGTTAGTTCTAGACGCCGTTGATTTGTCCATTCTTACAGGGTCAAGACCACAGGCAAGAAAAGGCACATATGGAGTGTCGCACGCATCAAGCCACTCCACACTCCACGCCATTTTCTGTTGAGCTTAAGGGCTCTGCTATTCTCCCACTTCTTGTGGTTAGGACGGGATGAGAAGAAAAGGGGAGAATTGCATTTGTGGAATCACCTTATGTTCCGTGTTTACTTACCGTGGTCCCTATTCTAGGTGGTCTTCCCAAGCGGCTTGATAGCAGTGCTTCAATCCTGTTCCGATCAAGTCTCTTGGCACTGCAGGACAAAACACCTTTCCTGTGGGATATGCCGCTCGCCGAGGCTGAGAGATCTTTTGGATTACAAGGGAGCTCACTGGAGTACCAGGTACCAGCTTGATGTCTCTCTGTCAACTCTTTCGTCGGGAGAAACGGCAGTCACTACATCATATGCACCGTGATATCGGATAAAAAGCTACTTATAGTAGCGCTCGTTCCACATGCCACCTCCACGATGGCACTAGACTGGGAGAGAGAGGCTTTGTACACGTACATACAGTATACTTCTCGCTTTTGACATGTCGCCCGTTCGCCATGAGACGTGGAAAAAAAAAAAAAGCTGGGGAAACCGGGGTCTGGAACCTACCTCGTTTACTCTTGCAGCAGGGTCTTCACATCAGGTCCTCAACACGTTAGTCGCCAGTTTGTGTCGATCGCGGCCGTGTGTCACCATAGTTCGATGGAACAGTATGGCAAGCCGAGAGCTCCCTAAGAGAACGTTCTGGTTTTTCGTCTGTTTTGTGGCGCACATACATACATATCAACGTCTCCGAGCGTTGCAGTGCATGGCATCGCATAGCATGACATAGGCAGTAAAGATCATATTCAGCTCAATTATTGGTAATTTGTCTAATCAGACTGCCATCCGCGAGGAAGAATTCGGCTTTTGTCCCCAGGAAGGTGTGACAGATGTCAGGTGAGGACGGATATATGAGAGTTAGTAATGGATTGGCGTAGGATGGGTTGTAGAGGCTGGTAGCTCATTTCTGCTGCTGCCGTTCTGCAAGACGGTTCCGAGGCAGGCGAGAGACATGGAAAGCATAATGTGAATCGCATATAGCACAACGAATGAGACGATGGAATTGATCTGACTTGCGCATTTCCGTCATCCGCAAGGTACCAGAGCATGTCCAACAGTGCTAAACATGTTAGAACTTAGAAAGTGCTCAATCCTTTCCAGCCACCTGGACAGCTGTGTGTGTACGAGGTACAGCATCTGAAAAGTCAGACTCCTCGTACATATCCTCTTATCGTAGTCCGACGAGCTTGGATCATTCGATGGCCCATTTTCACCGTCGATATGTATCCGTCCGGGGGTCTGGAGAAATGAGATGTACACAGATGATGGGGCATGATTGAACGTACAGATCGAGCTTTTGCAGCAGTTGACAGCCTCATGGTCATACAAAGGGTACTTGCCTGAGTATGCCGTACGAGTCGAGCCAAGGAAGCAAAGCGAGAAAAGGGTTATGGATGGATGTCACAGCATTAAACTCACAGCAGCATATCCTAATTCTGATCGCTTGGTGTCAAATGAGCGGACGGAAATAACATGAAGCATTTATAATACCTGCGCAGTGCATACTCACACGAGGCATTTTAATCTCCCCATCTACTTAGCTTCGCATTGGTGGGACTTAACCAAGTGATCAGCCCGTCGTCGGATAAGAGCGCATTGGCGATGGTGGAGCACCAAGAAAGTCAAAGAAAGTCAGACAGAGTCGGTGTCGACGGTATTTCTGGGGGCGGACTTTAAACTCTCCATGTTTCTCTTTCGCCTGCTCACCGTCCCCAGTTGTCGGATTGCCAATACAGACTGGGGAAGCGGATTCAGTCACGAGCTTCATGGTCTGGATCTATTTACATATGTAGCCTCTGGAGGGCCTCTCAAGCACCAACCAGCTGCGACTGATGCGATGCGATGCGAAACGCAATATAATCTTACCATCTACGTACCATCTACGTACCACGGCACAACATGCCCACTCTCGCATAGTCCTTGTATGTAGGTCTACCTCTACATGTGTACGGAGGACGAGGCTTCACCGGCATGTACCAAGCTACGATATTGTGGGAACAGTACGCTATGCCTTGTAGAACGATGTAATGTCATGAGCGCTGGAGCTGCACCAGGCTTGCCCTGTGGACGGAGCAAAAATAGCACTATTTACAAACAGAGAATGAAAGCCGAAAGAGGCGGTGGCAACAAGGATGGGAAAGGCTGGGCGAGGTGATGATCATAAAAAGAAACGAGGGCGATGGCAGATGGGAGATTTGTGTGGAGAGAGGGTCGTGATGTTTCATGGGTTAGATGAATAGCAGCGTTGATATTAATATGACTTTGCCCGGATATATTCATCCTTCGTCCTACCGACCTCGATAGCCGGGACAAAGCATGTCCCGGCAGCATCGCAAGAAGTGAAGATTGTAGTTAGGCAGTGTGCATACTGTAGGAAGGTAGGGCCATCGTCGTTTGCATGCTAGCAGCATCATCATTCTTCGGCTTACCGGATTCGTTTTCAATGAGCTTCCCGAGTTTGATCCTTTTTTCTTTGTGCTTGTGATGCGCTGATGACGATGCTGACAGCTGTGCATTTCAGAGAAGTCCGAACAGCGGCAACTTTACGGCCAGCCAGTCAGTCACTTCACTCCCAGTCCCAGACAGGTAGGCAGTGAATGGGTTGAAAGAAATGTCTCGTGCAAACCTTCATACGTGATACTTTTTGTAGTCTCCGGGGTGGGAGCTTTTGATAGACCAGCTGCCGTACAGAACCTTTGGTACCCGTACAAAGTACGACGGAAGTACTTCCGGAGTTACGTTAGCTAACAGCAACTGCACATTTGGGTTCTTTCGATTAATCGCTCGCTTGCCGTGGAGTGGAATTCACTTTGGGGACATCCCTTCCACTTCTTCACTTAGCTGGGCAAATATGGCAATATGGAAATATAACCTACCTAGGACAAGATTACCAACCATACTTGCTATCACTAGTCTGGGAATACGGCCTTGGGACCCCAACGGCAACGGTCAAGCTTATTCAAAGTTATCTAATCAACCCTCCGTCGAATACACCATCTCCGGCGACTTTGTCAACAAGACTCGACGGCCCAGATCGCAAATACCGGACCATTCAACCAAACGGTAACCAAAACCCAAGCGGCAACATACCATACCGCAGCCTTCTTCTTTCTTCTTCTTTGTCACAGCCGCTGCTTGGTACACTACCTCCTAAACGCCTAACAACTAGCCATTGCTATTCCGGCTGCTGCACTAGGTACCATCTGGCAGTTTAGAGTTCTTTTACACAACGGCCTCGAGGAGCATCCTGTTGGAGCATCCTGTTATTCTCGCTCATGAGATTCTCCTAGGCCTAAGCTGGCAAAAGGTGTACAGAGGGTAAGGACTAAAAAGGGCTACCCTCGAACCCCAGCCGGCTCGTCTCCACTCACAGGCTCCACTCATAGGCAAGTGCTATCCACAGACATCGTCGCAGAGTGCTCCCAGGTAAGGACGCCTCTCCATGGCCAATGGCCAATGGCCAACCCTGACCCTTTTCAATGTGCATGAGAAACTAATCCAATGATTGGCCCGTAAGCAGGTCATCCTCCCCAGTCCCCACCCTTATCCTTCCCCTTGTGGGGACATTGGCGCAAAGACCTTTTTCATCCATCCATCTCGGCCCACGGAGGCACGACTACTACGACTACATCCTGCGACTACTGCCACTATAGTTACGACCGACAGACTACAGTACTACAGTACTACAAGTCGACAACTGCAGCTTTGTATATGTTTTCGGGAAACGGCTAGCTACCATACCTCCAGGCCATCCATACCATCATACCATCATACCATCCATACCATCCCAGACTTGCAAAGAGCCTTTCCCTTTCGACCAAGCCCGCCCAAACAACCAGCACTCGAGAGACACTTGTGCCCTCCACAGCCACCCGGACGACGCTTGCTCTCTCTTACCCACCCACTTCTTACTTGTCGCTGTACCTTCCGCACCCGTACCTATACCCATACCCATACCCATACCCATTCGTTCTGTCATCTCTGCTTGGTACCATCAGGCTCAAAAACACCTGGTTCTTTTTACGTTTTTTGCTACAAGAGACACAAGGCCGGGCGCTCTGCAGACGCAGATTGAAGGAAATAATTTAATACACCCTCAATTACTGGTCTGCAGAAACGAGAACTTTAGGTATCGGGTCGGTTAAAGCTTCAACGACGGCCGAAGGTTGCAGCGGCGGAAAAAGGCCTGAGTGGATTCATTCCTGCAGCAGGACCTGCAACTCCCAGTACGAGGGACCCGCCATTTTTGGGCCATTGGAAAGCCTGTAAGACGAATATCTTTTCTTTATACCTTTGCCACGATCGTCCATACGTAAATTGCGAACGAATGGAATGCTGAGCGACTTATAGCATGCAAACACTTTCGTAGGAAGTTATTTTCATATATTCTATCTACGCCCTCTTTAACAATGCTGGACGAATCAACAATACATCAGCAGCAGCCGCTTACCATGCCTGAGGCGACATCATCTATCACTGTTGAGTCGAGTGGCATGCTCAATAGCGGGGAGAATGGTAAGAAAACAGTCGTCGTCCCAACATTGCTCAGGCACCCCATTCTATGGCCGATTGCATTCCGTTTCTTCTTGCACCACAACTGCACTTACTGACTGAATTCTATAGCTGTCCCAGCAAATGCGGTCCCGAAACCTGCGAACAATTTCCCTCCACCTAAGACCGACAAGCCTCGACCTCATGTTTGTGGAACCTGTCAGAGATGCTTTGCTCGTTTGGAGCATCTCAAGCGTCACGAAAGATCGCATACAAAAGAGAAGCCATTCGAATGCCCGGAATGCTCAAGATGTTTTGCAAGGCGAGATTTACTGCTGCGACATCAGCAGAAGCTACATATGACTACGACTCCTTCTTCGAGACCGAGAAATCGTCGAGAAAGTGCGACTAGTACTACAGCAACGGCTGGTGGACCTGGACGGGTAAGGAAGGGATCCATTGCCAATTCGAGCGCTGGAGCTGCTTCCATGAGGCCAAGAGCAAATACTATCAGTCATGTTGACGGAGCCCACATGCAGTTGATGGCGGCAGCGAATGTCGCACATGCTGCGAGAACCAATAACGTAGCTCCAAGCCACAGTCATATGCACAGTCGGCACCCAAGCCTGGCGGGTCTACCCATGCAAAATGATTACTCCTTTGGCGGAATGTCTGCTGCGATGGGTCAGCGAGGGATCAACCATGGGCTGCCGAAACTTGAAACACATGAATTCAACAACATAGATTTCTCAGGCGGGCTGCGGACCGCTCCAATTGCTGGTGGGTTTAGCAATCAGGATTTCGATTTTGAGGGATTTATGTTTAACAATGGCTCCACCATAAATCCTAATGCGTTGCACTACAATGATTCACCACCATCAATGGCAATTGACGCCATGTCTCCCTTCAATCAAACATTCCCGGACATTTCGGCCAATCTGGTGTTGGAGGAGAACTTTGACTGGATGACAGGATTCGAACATCAGATGTCCTTTGATCCATCCAACGAGAATGCCATTGATGGATCTTCACCGTCGGCGATTAGCACTGCTAGCCAAAGTGGTATCAGTGAGGTGATGCTTGACGGATCCAACAATCCAGCTACTACCTCTGTATCTCTGTGGCAGCAGTCAATGATGGCACCTCCACTAATGACTCCCAACCCATTTACCATGGATCTGGGAAACCCGGGCTATTCGGACCTCATGAATGGAGGACCTATGTCACCGCACAGTCTTCCGAAGCATGCCAATGATCCGTACTTCTCTACACCGCCGCCATCTATGAGTTCGCTCAGTCCTTCCGTGATGCCGGGGCTAACCACACAAGGATTCCACGCTCCCATAAACCTTGGTCCGGAAACTCCGATATCGATGACTGGTAGCGTTCATAGCGGATTGCCACTCTCCACAATAACTGAGTCCACACGGCAAGCATTATTGGCTGCCCTCGCTCAATGCACCAGCTTTGGCTCGCGCAAATATTCTTTCCCATCGATTAATTCTCCATCTCCACTCTCCCCACGATTTTCAGGCCGAACAAATAGCGTTAGTGAAGGTACGCGCTTGCTGCCGAGCACGTCGGATCTTCAAAGATATATCAGCGCCTACATACGTTACTTCCATCCTCATATGCCATTCTTGCACATTCCAACGCTCTCCTTCGATGTCCCGGTCTACCCGAACGATAGCAGAGGAGCTGCTAGTTGGATTGGAGGGCGTGGTTGCCTTATTCTTTCGATGGCTGCCATTGGCGCTTTATATGAACTGGATAATCAGCAATCAAAGGAGCTCTTTGATTCTGCCAAGAAGATGTTGCAACACTATTTGGAGGAGCGCCGAAAAGCCGACGTTCGTAAAGCAGATCACCGTAAGACCTCAATAGACCACGGAGCTAGGGCATCTGAAAGCTCAGCTCACACACCCGTATGGCTTGTTCAAGCTATGCTGCTGAATGTCTTTTACGGACACATTTGTGGAGATAAAACAGCGGGAGATATTGCTAGTACGCACTGTGCGGCTTTAGTCAGTCTTGCTCGTGCAGCGGATCTAATCAGGCCTGCGCGACAGGAAAATGTATGTTCACAACAGGACGTTCGTATGACTGATGGCGATAGCGCTATGAACGATAATATTAAAGCCGAAATGCCGGACGACCAGCAGGAATGGCATACATGGAAGGCCAAGGAGGAGAGAAAGCGCACTCTTTTCGCTGTTTTCATTCTCTCCAGTCTTCTCGTGTCAGCTTACAACCATACCCCAGCTTTGCCCAACTCCGAGACTGTTTTGGACCTACCATGTGACGAAGAATTTTGGTCGGCTGAATCGGCCAACAGCTTTTATGCCAAAGGTGGTGCAAAAATGGCAGATCACAACCAAATCACGTTCCACGATGCCTTGGGCGAACTTCTACGGACTAGCGAGAAACAACAATACCAACAAGCACAACACCAGTCACAAGCATTCGGTGGCAACCACGCGTCTCAAGAATTACCACAGAGCGATCTCAAGCTTAGCAGTTTCGGTTGTTTAATTCTTATTAATGCGCTGCACAACTATATCGTAAGTTAATCCTGTCATATATTGGTTTGAGAGCAACCAAACACATTTCAGCATCACCAACAACTAACTTTTCAACAGTGGGAAACTAGGCAAAGACATCATAACAAAGTCTGGACCACCGAGGAAACAGAAAAAATGCATCGCCACATCGAGCCGGCCCTGAAAGCATGGCAAGCTGCTTGGGCGAGCAATCCTCAACACGCTCTCGAACGACCCAATCCCTGCAGTCTTGGGTCGTTGCCAGCAGACAGCATTCCTCTCCTGGATTTAGCCTATGCGCGACTTTTCGTAAACTTGTCGAAATCGAAGGAAAAGTCTTGGCAACGTGACTTTGATGGTATCACTGCCGAGCTTTCTAGGGGAGGCGATATGATGCAGCACACAGAGCACTCTCCTAGCTCTATTACTGATTCAACTGATCCATTAGATATCGGATCATGAATCAATTCGGCCTCTGGAGGAGGGAGAGAAGAGTTGATGTCACAAGATAGGTGACTGAAAATGGAGATCCTGGAAAAAGCAACGACTTTTATATTCTCGTCCGACCGTTCATCTACAAGCAAAAAAGGTCAACAAAAAGAGGTGCACTGGGTTCCCTCGATTGCTAGGAAGCAATCCAAAAAAGTGGTTAATAGCTTGTGTTCCAAAAAGGGACGTCTTGCATTGCGTTTTTCTTTCGGAGATATGATGCCACGGTATGAATAATGATTGAAGGATGGATGAGATATGGGATATGGGGAAATGAGTGGGGTGGACATGGGTTCGGGCGTTTGGGAGTCGAATATGGATGAATCGATTTGATTTGATTTGAGTGGAGAGAAAATTTAAAACAAAAAGGTATATTATGGGATGGATGAATGGGGGGGAAAGCTTTGTTTCTGGGGCGGAAGAGATGTCACAGATGAATACTAAATAACTCTGGATTGGGATCGGACGCTGTGCTGTGCAAGCAGGCATGATGGATGGCAATTTTCTCGTTCTCTTACTTATACTTGTCGGAATGAACGAATGGAAACTTTTGGAGGGTTGGGGGATGGGGATATATGATGCGCCTTGGCTGTGCTATGATATCTATCTATTCATCTAACTATCT
>LLKJ01000972.1:0-10897 GCA_002242865.1 Clarireedia sp. CPB17 | reverse complement strand
AAAAAACAGGCCGATCTGGGATAACGTATTGTAGCTGATTACTATGTCAAAAGAATGTTCTAAGAATCTAAGGCATCATAAATTTCTTATTGTCTAGTTTTCTTTCGAACATTGTCGCCAGCCTGTAATTTCTGCACCGGAGAGCATGGGAAATTTGGAATATTTTGACAAAATTTATGGCGGATATGTTGGGTTGAAGTTCGTCAGTTGCGGATTTGAGATCGGAGACTGGGTTTCTGGTTGATGTTCAGGAAAGGACTTGTAGTTGATGAAAATTGCCATACAAGTTGAGATTGTATTGACTATTCCCTTCTAAACCTGCTCAGTTCCGTAGAACAAAAGTCACCAGGTCTAAGCATGCGGAACGGGCATATGTGCATAGGGTCGGAATATACAGTAGTATTCAGTAGAGCGGAGCGGAGACCGGGAACCTATAAGTGGATATCCCGGGAGGGCGGACTTGAGCAGTCATGGTAGGCAATCGGTCTGTGACAGTCAAAAATGAGAAGGCACGGAAACAGTTACAGTAATCTGTAGAGGCTAGGTAAAGATGTCATGTTGATGTAATTGGTATTATATTAGTAAACGAGAAGAGCGGCGTCCAGACTAGGCAGGAAGTTATGTAAAACATAGAAAGGAATCAAAGTAGAAGGGACTGAGGGCCATGGTAAGTTTGCTACGCTGAGAATTTCATCCACCAAGATACATGCACTTACGCTCACAAGGGAACGTTTCACTAACACATCACACTTTCAGGTGGGAGAGGTGATTTGAAAAGCAAACTGGGCGAGTCTGATCTCTTTCGTGTTTCTGCAAAGATATCTGGTGGACTAACTTAGTCAGACACTTGAACCTTTATCTAAATGATCACGAATTCATGGCCTAGCCAGATGCACCGTCTTTGGCGTAGATGATCTACTGACGGCAGGTCGTAGTCCTTGTACTGTGTGAGACCAAGATCTCCACTTGTGGCCATGTACAATGATGAAATGTCGACCAGATCACCGAACGGTCCTAAGTATCACAAAAAGCTGGAATGGGCGAATAAAAGCAAGTATGGCACGAGAGCCGTGATGCTGATCCAGAGCTATTCCCATGTAGCAAAGGAGATACAGCATTTAAAGTTATACGGTGATCTACCCGCTCAAATAAAACGTCATGCGGAACTATCTTGCTCCTCACTTCGACTATCCTCGGCAGGCGTTTTTAATACTGGTCCTTAGTATCCGGGGCTGACCGGGTCAGCGGGAGTACAGTGCCTAAGGAGCACCGGATACATGTCCAGCTCATGGATCCGAATCCCCCGCGTCTGCACAGCACTGAACGTTCGGGATGGCGGCGGGGGTAGATTGATCATATTCTATCTGATCTATGGCTAACCGTTCGTCCGATGTGCATGTGATTGCTACCGACTGTCCTTGTTGGGGGGAGGGGTTAGAGGAGGGGGCTGACAATGTAAGTGTTTGCATCTCTGGAATCAGGGTCCTTGTCTAATAAGTCAAGGTACCCAGAACGATCAAATAACGAAGCTGAAGATATCAATAGCCACCGACGTGAGGAGTCTTACCCCGGTACAGATAAAGTCCAGACGGCCTTCGACTAGCGTTATTGACCCCCATGTATCTGGCTTACATGCATAGATAAGCTTGTAACACATACGGACCCTGCATATGACAACCCTGCAGTGCCCTGTAAAGCACCTTTCAATTGTGCACGATCCTCCCTCCATTACTGAGTACTTTAGCTGACTGGTGCAGATCACTTGATCAATTCTCTTCTGCTTATGGGCTGAATTCCCACTCGTTCTCCTTCCCCCGCTCCTACACGCGGAGAAATGATGCCTTCGCCGCACGGATTCCCATCCGCCTCCGCCTGCAGCAAGGAATAACGTCTCGAACTTTAAAAGCAAATGAGGATAGATAAGATGTCTACCTAAGGGCTGATGCATGGTTAATACAGGGGCATATATGCAATGGTCGCAGCAGGGAGTCTGAACGGGAATGCCACAGGGGCATTGAGATACATGTAACTTCAATAACCCAATGAATTGACCCGACTGACATGCCACAGCATATGCATGGACGATTACCAGATCAGCGTAAGATCTCGCATGAAGATTGAGACTTCCAATGCTCCTGATTGAGATCAAGCATGCTCCACAGACTAAGTGGCGAGCGAAGGGTCTCGAGACAGGTTCATTCCCACCGAGTACTTCATCGATCACTTGTTCGATTTGAAGCTCTGCATGATCTGCGGCACAATACACAGACACCGAGTCAACCATTGACTCTGCATTTCGTCAGTGATCTCTATCCAAGACTTCACTTATGATAAGAACTTCGAGTTCGATGAACTAGCCACAGGTGATACAATAAATCATTGACCACCACACAAATCTAATCTTCATTAGATCGAGTTCCACGACATATAGGGATGTGCCTTAGAATGCACAGTAGCAAATCTAGATAGGAGAAGTGGAACCAACCAGTTTCCAGTGAATTATCCGCAAGAGTGAATTCGAGCCGAATTTCAGAGGATGTGGCGGTGAACAGTAAATTATTAAAGCCGCCGTGACCTAGAGTGAGAATCAGACTTAAGGGAGTTGATAATTCCAAACAGCGACGTTAGAGCTGAAGGTCCGTGAATAGAAATACCTTCTGTTTGCCTATGCTTCCACAAACCCTAAGTTTCCCGTTCTCCGTTAGATTAATGCCGTCGTAATGATCGTTGCTGCCATCGCCATCGGTCGTTTCCTCGTCGCCCGGGAAATGATAAGGCAACAATCAATTCACTGAGGTTCACTATCCTCAATTGCTTAGAAATGGTATGTTTATCTTACAGGAATGAAACACGTGGGAGGGTAGCTTTGATAAGATAAGATGAGATCTACCCCTCAGCTACGGTTTCGGACCGAGCCGGGAGAACATCGGCCCGCGGCTGTCACTGCCCCGCATTCAACCTCGTCGTCATCGATCATAGAGCTGATCAAATATCTAGGATGTCTAATTCATTGTAAATTTTTACTTTTTTGTACCTTTTTGGCTCTCATTGCACTTTAATACAGGATGTCTAAATCGCTGCAAAACAACAAAGCCATCCGCATGCTTCAGGCAGCTGAAGATGGAGGTTATGGCGTGGTGGGAGTAGTCTCAGTATTTTCACCCCTCACAATCTCACATATATCCAGTTGCTAACACCATCACCAAAGTACAACCTCGAAACCATAACCGCAGTCGTCCGCGCCGCCGAGCGCAAACGCTCCCCCGCCCAAATCCTCCTCTTCCCCTGGTCCCTCCACTACTCGCCCCTGCTCATCCACCTCGCGCACGCCGCCTGCAGCACTGCATCCGTCCCCATCGTTCTGCACATGGACCATGCGCAATCCGAAGAGGAGATACTGAAAGCTGCTGATATGGGCTTGTTTGATAGTATCATGGTTGATATGTCGCATTACGAAAAGGAGGAGAATTTGGAGAAGACGAAGAGGTTGACGAAGGTACTGCAGGAGAAGGGGATAGCGGTCGAGGCTGAATGTGGGAGGATTAATGGAGGGGAGGATGGGGTGAAGGATACGGGTGATTTGGAGGGGATGCTTACGAGTCCGGAGGAGGCGCTGGGGTTTGTGGATACGGGGGTGAACTTTTTGGCTCCGGCTTTTGGAAATGTGCATGGGAATTATGGTGGGGTGGAGAATATTAAGTTGGACTATGATAGGTGGGTGTTCTATTTACTTCATTTACTTGGGTTAAAGTTCTGCATTGGTTGGATTTTCCATGGCTAATCACGTTTTCTCCAAAGACTTGCGAACATAAGGAAAGCAACGAATGGTCGAGTACGACTGGTGCTTCATGGCACGAACACGTTTCCAGACGAAACCATGAAGGATTGTATAAAGGGAGGAATGACCAGATGCAATGTGAATGATTTGGTTCTGCACAAGTATAACAAATATGTTGCAGAAAACACTGGAAAGGTCCCCCTGACTGAGCTTATGGAAACGGGGACAAGTTTGATTCAGGAATTGATCGAGCATCAAATGGATATCATGGGATCGACTGGAAAGGCTTGAGGCGACTGATATTGTATATATTGAGTCCCGAGCTCATTGCATCTGAAATATTTCATGGTATATGTAGATATCACCTGGCGGAAAATTAACTCCTAGGTCTTTCAACCACAAACGGACATACATAGCAACAATCATATATAACAACAACTTATATAACAACAACATTTAAACATAGCAACACTGGGGTTCTTCGGGATAAGAAAAGAGGAATTCTTCAATCCGAACAAATGTATTCGATGAGAATAAAATAATATACAGTGAACAATATCTAATGAAAACTTCAAGCGTTCTTACGAGAATGCCACCTGTGACTAATCTCGAACCCAACAGAAAAGAATAAAAGAGAATTGAAAACAAAATCTATTGATAGACTTTGACTGAGTTGACAAGCCAATACGCATCATCGAAAGCATGAGGAGTCTTCGCAACATACTCCTCACAAGTCGAGTAGCCGGTCATCGCGGGGCAATCACTCCACGAACTCCAAGCTTTGCCTCCTGCGTTGTTTCCACAGAAGGTGGTATCGAAGTACTGTGATTATAGTATTAGCTTTACTGTAAATTATGAAGAACAATTGATCTTGCTTGGAGTGGGGTGTTTTGAGGATATACTTACAATGGTTTGAGCGGGGAAACTGGCATCGATGTCGCAGTTGCCATGAGCACTATCAAAGTTGGCCATAGGCATGCCCCACCCGCTTGGAGTTGGGTTCCCGTTAGTGATATCCGCAGGGATATTTTTACGAGAGAAGAACCAAACGCGGATATATGTTGATGTCCATTCCATCGCGTAAACGCCGCCACCAGCTTGGTTGAAAGGGGTACCGAAGCTGTTCTCGGTGCCTTTAACGCCGCAGCCTGCTCCGCTGCTGAGCTTACAGTCCGTGTTTCCTTCGTTAACAGTGCCACGTTGAACGCTATTGGGAGGATCGAAGGTGCAGGCTTTTTCGGTATGGAGCGAGACGACGTTTTGAGTGACGCCGTTAGCTCCCTCAAGGATATCAATCTCGCCGTATGGTAGTTCGGCATCGTTTTGGATGGTCCAGCTAGATGATTGTGGTTAGTATTAGAGTGGAATACGGAGGTGCCTGCGAACTCACAATGCAGGCCAACTACCACAATCACTACCAGGCATATGTGCAAAATCGCCAATCAGAACGCCGTGAGTGAATTCATCGGCGCTCTCCACCCAGATACTCTTTCTCTTGCCTTTCTTAGTATCCGTAAGCACGGTAGTGTTATCAACGCCCATGAAAACTTGGTTGCCTATGACCTTGGTCAAACCAAGCTTCTGAGCATCGGCAAGGGAGACGTAGTCAACGTTTCCGTTGGTTGGGTCGGGGAGCTGAGTTTATATTAGTCTCGTTCGAGTGGAATTCTCACGATTAGACTTACATCTTGGAAAAGAAAAGAGGTGAACCAGTTCTTGTGGTCATAGTTATGCTTCAACTTATAGGCATCAGAGAGATTGATGAAGAGGAGAATCAGTGTGGTGGAAAAGTAATGCATTTTGAAAGGTAGTAAAGACCGGACTGTTGTTGTTTGCGTAGACTTAAAATGAATGTAAAAGAAGATGAGATGTCTGAATTATCAAACCATCGTGGGTGCGTAGAGAGTAGAAATACAAAAGAATCGGCAGAGACACAAGCTGTAAGGACTGCTGCTGTCGAAGGAGGAGATGTGAGCACACTTGGCGAAGGAGGAGATTGAACACGCTTGGCGGAGGGTGAAAAGGATGAAAACTCTCCACAGCATGAAGGAATACCCTCAATGTTGAGCCGAGAGTACGGCGTCTCCCTACAGCAGTGAAAATAATGCAAACTTCCTTTGCAATGCTCTTGGAAATTAGCCCCATGAGTCTGCCATGTTTCCAAAGGCGAATTCATGGTCGACAAACAACCTTCTGGACATCTTCTGGACATGTCGTGATCACTGGGTCAGACAGCCTTGATTCAAAAACGAAACTCCGGCATTCCAGATGAGCTCTTTGATGACTAATTCAACGACAATCCACTCACACCTTCATTTGCGTTTATTGAGCCGAACCAAGCACTTGCGGGCGAAAGGATTGCATTCTCGAATGGAAACAAAAGACGAACAACGTAAATACAAGGTTGATAGGATCAATTGCCAAACCTCCTTCTCAACACAGCCGCCGCTAGACAATTCACTTGGACGTCTATCTCACGTGTTTCTGAAGGAGGATTATCTTTTTCCCGGCTGCGCGATGTTGGTGTTTCGGTATGCACCCTGGGCAAAGGAAGATACGAGCTAAAATTATCTTTCGCAGTTGAATGCTGAAGAAATGATATGGTAGTTCTATAACCAAGAGAAAAGGACCAACTTTCCTCCTACATGCGTACTTCAAATGGAAGAATAGTCGCAACGTTTCACGGACAACGTTGCAGTCGACTACAAATTAATGTTTGAGTTCTCGCCGCAAAATATGCCAATCTCGCGATAGGCTTTCTCCCCCACAAAGGAAGGTTCCAGACCGAAGGCTTAGCCGCAAACGATGGCGCCTAAGGGCTTACGGTCGTCAAAAGTTGAGTGTGTTTGAACTTTGAACGCTGTATTGTTTAAATAATATATCAAAAATATTCTATTCTTCTATTTCATCACATAATAAGACTGAATCTTACGACTGAATAAATTATATGAAAGAATCTCAGCATACTGATTGATATTCAATTTTAAAAAGGTAGACAGCTTTTGGAAATACCTGCGGATGACGTCTCATAAGTTAGGTGTGTGTAAAAGCCCTATTCACTGCCCCCAAAGTCTCCAATTGGAAATTTTGTAAGGAAGTACAGAAGTCTGGAAAGCTGACTTAAGCGTCGAGGAATGTTTCGGTGAGACGCAAACATTCTCAATCATATGATCATTGTGCGACGACATAACTGCAGTGGAAGATCCATCTTGTGTTTGTCCTCTGTCATGGAGTAGAACAGAATACCACCCATGCTTTTAGTTCTTGCCGGCAGTGAAATGATCGGGGTTAACACCAATCTTTCGGTTCAGCAATTAGCCGCCTTGAAGGATTAATACTGCACCCATGAAACCAGGATGTAGAGATAATCTCAAAAACAAGGATGGAAAGATAATCCCAGAAACATTGAACTGAAAACGGATAAGTGTCTTCATCCAGCCGGGGATTGTACAGATGAAGTAAGTGGACAGAAGCATGAAACGCAATTGACATCAAAAACGCACTAATTTCACGTGAAAGGGCTCTTTCCCCTAGAGTAAGGTAACAATGGTGGAAGTCTTAGGTAACAAAGCAGCTCGTCGTGTCATCCATCTCAGAGCTTCCAGTTCGACGAGTCTCAGATTATAGTTCATGATGACCCGAGCAGCAATAACTTTCATAAAAGCTGCTGCGTAATATCTTAGTTGGATATGTTGCCGTTAGTTCTCGATCTCAACTTAAGAGAAGGGAATGTCGAACGTCCCAAGCCATTCCTCCTATACCTACAAAGGAACCGAAGTTTCCACATCAGTTATCTTTGATGGTTTTGAATGCTTGCTGCAAGGCGGATGAGGTGGGACGACTATCTGGGAGTTGGCTAGATTCTACGCATCTAAATCCGTTGAACTCGTTAGGCTCAGGGTAGTACTCTGCGCTGCGGTTGATAACGCCGGAGAGAGCTCATGCTCAGTCCTATACTTCGAGTTTGTGTTCAGTTGACCTAGAGTAAGGCTGGAAGGGCACAGTGATGGATACTCACTAGTACTCTTAGTATAAAAGGTCTTCGAGATTCGAATGGCGAATTTACTCGACCCAATAAGTGATTGATGTCCTGATTTTTTCATGGAGCTATTGGGAAGCGGAAAGCTACGACCCGTTCGCTCGAACTCTGCGTACTTGTTTTCAGTCTCGCGACGAAGATATTCGACGCACTCCGGGTACAGGCAGAGATCGTGAATGATGAATGTAAGGATGACTGACAGACTATGTACCGAGCCGAAGCAGATAGCCCTGAGCTCATAGGGAACACGTCCAAGCAACCATTGCTTTTGTTTGGGAATAGTCTCGATAATTTAGGAGATACAATCGGCTTATGCATGCGGTGAACCAGGGGAGACATACACGTTCTGGGACAGTGTGACACAAGAAGCTTGAGTTCTCGCTCTCGGTCACTCTCTTCGGCAACTGGAATTTAAATTCTTGAAGAACATGTGGCTTTTCATTCGACGGCTCAAAACTCCTCCTACCAATGTATGTGCTGGCGAGCCAGTGATATAAATGTAGTCTGCGATCAGGAAATCTCATGAGAGAAACCGCCAAGGCCGTCTATACAGACCCTACCGAAAAACTGGGCCACTGCATATCAGTTGGCGCTTTGAGACATTCCTTGCCGTTGCTCCCCACTATTCCTTACGTACAATCGCTGCTGTCACATCGCTACCATCTCATAAAATTCCTGCTTACTGGCCTAGATGCGGCTTTTTCTTTTCACCGAGAGACTTACACTTCAAGCCAAGAAAGTTTTGACGGCAGGATGTGTTAACATGTGCCATTTAATTCCAATGCTCGTCCCAGCTGAGAGCTTGATACCTCGTCGACCGCTCATCGAACTCATTAAATAACCGAATCCATCTCCAATTCTCTCTCTATTCCCGTGCTCGTCATCTTGCCACCACTCGTCTCATATTCTAGAGAACATCACCATGACAACAACATCGAAGCCCGAAAATCATGATGGTCTCAAAATAATCAACGCCGGGCTCTTTCGTACAGCTACGAAGTCTATGGCGCGCGCCTATCAAATTCTGGGCTTCGAAACACACCATGGTCTGCTAGAGGATGTGCTGCTGTCGCCTTGGACGGGTATTGAGCAGGCGGCGGAAGCGACTTGGCCGGCAGTCCGTAGCCGGGGTAGCCCGGAAAGACCGCCGTTTCAGCGTTCAGATTGGGATGCGCTCTGGGGAGATAAATGTGAGTTATGGATTAGATTTCGTGAGTAAAAAGACTAGAGCTGGCGTGATATGCGCAGACTCAAAGTTTGGAGTCTCATGTTCGCTGCTGTATTGCAAACGATCTCATCATGGAAAGCGATGGCTTAAAGTCACCTGATTATTCTTGCTCTACGATTCGCCTCTCTTCTATTTTCATATTATCTAAAAAGTCAGTCACTAACACCTCCAGACGATGCCGTAACCGACCTTGCATCCCCCTTCGTCCCGCAACTCATCCGCGCCTACCCCAACGCCAAAGTAGTCATCGTCCAACGCGACTTCGACTCCTGGTGGGCGTCTTTCAAACCCGAGCTTCTCGACCGCGTGATGATCCAGCCCATGGCCACCATCTCCGGCTGGATCTGCTGGTACGTTATGGGGACTCGTGCCTTCCATGCAACGCGGAAAATACATTTCGGTTTCTTCAATGCGAAGACTCCGGAGGAAATCAACCTGCATGCGAGGGAAACGTATGAAGGTTATTATAGGGAGATTAGGGAAATGGTACCTGAGGAGCGAAAACTAGAGTATACGATGGGCGATGGGTGGGAGCCGTTGTGTGAGTTTTTGGGTGTGGATGTTCCCGTGGGAATCCCGTTTCCGAGGGAGAATGATAGAGCATCGCATAGTGTGGAGGCGGACAAGAGGACAAGGAGGCTTCTAGTGGCGCTTGCAAAGCTGGCGGTTCCGAGCGTTGTGGGCTTGGTGGCTGCTGTGGGGGGTTGGGTGTATTTAGGATAGAAATGTGTACGCGGTTTGATGTCAGGCAAGGAGTTCACGCGGCTACGGAGAGTAATAATTCTGGATTCATAGAAGAAAAAATGAAGAAAATCAGAGATCTGGAATCTCCCATCACCCTAGGTCAGATCTCTTCGATTTTATTTTTACGTTAAGAGCTGAGTAGGCAAAAGCCATGCCGCCGCCACTTTCACCCCTCGCTTCATGAATTTTCTGATATATGATGATCTTCAACCAAAAATACCGTTTCCATCCATGGTGCTTACTTGATCCTCTTTGCAGTACATTCATTAAGCATCTGCTAAAAATTATAACTACTAGAGCATGAATAAGGAAGAATAAAGTGGACTAAATGTTTTTCACTGTTTCAGCATAATAAAGATGTAGTATATGTGTAGGAGATTTATCTCCTCTAGCTCTATACATTGAATTTTCCATAGGTTTCATAGGCTTATGGGTAATGTATATTTTTGGGAGGTTCCAGATCAAACAAGAACGATGGTCCGAAACGATAACACTCTATGACCCAACAAACTTCTTAACCCCTCGATTAATCCATTCTCAGATCTCACTCAAGCGAAATTCGTGATCTAGGAATGATAACCAGCTTAGAACCTTAGGACACGAAAGCCTTTAAGCGCTCTCTGTTCTAAAAGCTACCACTTGCTTAGTTTCCTCCCCATTACCTTCCTCTTTGGGAACTTCTCCACCCAAGATATTCCCACTAACATTATCATCTGGCATGAATGGCATCTTCATCTCGAAGATATTGTTAATCGCCGTATACTGATGGTAACCCAGTCTCGCTAGCGGCGCCGCTTTCAATACATCGAACAACTAGTCTTTTTGTTAGCTTTCATGTCCACTCTTTTTACTCCCTCCCTCCTCTTCTACACCCCAAAACCACAAAAAAGAAACCACTCACCCCCTCATCAGTAATAAACTCCCCCCTAACATGAATCCCCACCACCCGTCCCACCACAATATCCGAATGCCCCACCAGCGAATTCCCCGCTATCCGCAGTATCGAGTGCACTTTACACTCGAACTGCACCGGCGACTCGGCTACGCGCGGGGGCTTGACAATCCGGCTTGCTATCTTCGTTACGTTGGCGAGGGGGAACTCGTCGTC
>LLKJ01000971.1:0-14488 GCA_002242865.1 Clarireedia sp. CPB17 | reverse complement strand
CCTTCCCCCTATTCAACTTCCACTCCGCCCTCGTAACCTTCATCAACAACTCCTCATCCTTAACCGGGATCCAACTCGTCAAGACCTTCATCGCATTTTCAAAATCGCTATCTAGTAAGATATCCCTCGTCCCATCAATCAGCGCCGCACTGGTGGCATGAATGATATCCAGTCCGCCCGAAAACGGTCTCTTGTCATCATGCGGATCCGCGTCGCCGAGCAGCATAAAGACGTCCCAAACTCGGAGTTGGGCAGGGAAGGGAATCGAGTAGTTGAAGAGCGTCAGGTACCAGCGGGTGCCGTAGGCGGTAGGCTCGATGCCGAGATCGGTCTAAAAGGGGGGTGTTAGTTTGATGTGATATAATGTGGGGATGATTGGGTTTGGATGAAATGGTCAGCTTACCAGTTTAGCAGAGACCTCGCCGCTATCGAGCCATTTTGTGGAAAACTCATCCAATGCCGCCATTAAGCCTCCAAAGCCCGGCTCGTATAGTTTCTCCAACCCGCGTAACGTCCACATCCGCACCAGCATAACAAAACACTTCTCTTCGTCGTAATAACACAGAAGCGTAGCCGCCAAAGACGCCATACCCTGTACATAGCCCGTCGTAGGAAAATACAACGACAGCGCATGCAAGACTCTAAACAGCAATCTCTGGCCCCCGCGATATCTCCGTCGAAACATGATATGGCTATTGATTGTCCTCGGGACATCCACATCGATCTGGACATCATCTCCTGAGCTCTGGTCCTGCAGATTATGGAACGCGCGAATGATATCTTTATCTGAAGCACTATCGGTTCTCTTCCGCGCCGAGGTTGCAAGAAATGAATACCATGCTGCAGAACGCCATCGATCGGGAATTCCTTTCCATGTTCTTTCTATTAATTTGGAACTTTTCGTGTCGAATTCGAATTCCATCCCTTCACCATCTTTGCCCGTTTTGACGATTTTCGCCATCTTTCTCCATTTCTCTGTTCGTTGCGATTCCTTCTTTTTCATCATTTCTACCCCTTTCCCGCTCTCGGTTTCTTCTGCAATGTCCGCCAGTCCAGGAGGTAGAGTAAGCATATCACCAGCTTCGTCCATCCACCTTCTATCCTTATTACCAGGCAATCGATTCGTGGCCGCTCTAAATTGTGAACTCCTTGTGCTCCGTATTGAGGCCGCGTCCCCATTTCCTAAAGATCTCGTAGATGGTTTTCGAGTAGGCTGTCGACTAAAGCTCCTCCTCGAAGTCGCAGTCGATGGTGTTCGACCAAATGTTCGCCTTCTCCGCGGCGCTTCCGAGGCCAATTGAAGTACGGTCGAGACGCGCTGTGGTGGTCTAGGTTCCGGTGTGCCAGGCCTCGAAGGACTACGTTTCGCATTGATAAACCCATATCTGTCAACATCTTTCCCATTAACATCCTCCCAATCCTCAATTCCTCCAGCCAATTCTCCTGCCCTCCTGTTCGAAAGTGCGCTCGTCGATCTCTGAGGTACGCCCGTGCCGTTTGGAGTCAAGTAGCTATTCGCTCTAGGTAACCGTTAGTGAAAGATATTCATCGTAACGGAAGCTGATCAGCAACTCACGTAACGGGTCGATTAGGGAGTGGCTGTCCATTTGCGCTCAAACGATTCTCAGCCGTGTCATCTTTCCCATTCCTCCAGTCCAACGCCGACCCCGACTCGTACATTGATCGAACCTTCTGCGACTCCATTTCGAGATCTGTTGACAATACTCTGATCGGGGGCGACGGTGTTGCTAACATAGAAATGCTGGGTTGCCTGAAACATTGTTGTCAGCAAAGCAATAAGCAGGGACCCCCAAAGGGGAGGGGGGAGCGGATCCCACCCACCTTCGCGATGCATTAGGACGCGTTTGATTATTGACTGCTTTTCTGCCACCGAGCATCATACTACCTCTTTTCGAGAAAGACATCGATTGTATAAAATCCTCCTCTAACAAGCTTTCACTAGGTATGGGGGTGGTGATAGGCGAAAATTCCTCCTCTGAGTTTGTTGTGGATTTTGCGGTGGGTGTTCGGGGATTGCTATTGCGATTCTTCCAACGTCTTATAGATCCGCCAGAACCAATGCTCTCAGACTTTACAAGTTTTGGTGTGGTAGGCGAGGTGGGCGGCGACGTGGGCGACTCTACATGGCTCGATAATAAATGTTGCGCTGTAGCTGGGGCTGAAGCTGCAGCTGAATCCGAATCCAAGGCGGTGCCAGCAGGAGGCGCGGTACTCGTAGATAAACTTGAATTAACCTTTATTCCCAAGACATTGTCATCGGTCGTTTTCACGGAGCCTTCGTGAGCAGCAGCGGCAGTACTGGTTGTAGGCGCAAGACCGGAATCTCTCTTCGTGTCATTGTTCTTCGCACCCAAGGCAAGCGCAAGTTGTCGCGGTCGAAAAGCAGGATGTGTATCGGTAGGTAGAGAGAGTGGAGGCGCAACGGTCACTGGAATCGGAGGTTTTGCAGGGAGAAGTTCCTCGTATCGCAGCGCAATTAGCCCCTCTTCGGTCACCGGACACATAACTTGTGGGGTGCCGATGCTAGGAGAATGAGAATGGGAATGAGCGTGAGCGTGAGCATGAGTATGATTCTGAAGACCAATGCCCGTTCCTGTCCCAGATCCAGCAGATGAAGATTTCATCCTAAGAGAAGTTCTAAGACTTCCAAGCTTTTCGGGTGCCATAATTTC
This sequence comes from Clarireedia sp. CPB17, assembly GCA_002242865.1. Lineage (NCBI taxonomy): Eukaryota > Fungi > Ascomycota > Leotiomycetes > Helotiales > Rutstroemiaceae > Clarireedia > Clarireedia sp. CPB17. The sequence goes on along the minus strand of LLKJ01000971.1, from coordinate 11,795 downwards.
ATTATCTCGGGGATTTGACCTCAATTGATTGATTTGACTGATTTGATTGCTTTAATTGATCGTGAACTTTCGTGGCAGCAAAGGGAAAGAAAGCAGAAATGAAATGGGAAGGAATCTCTGGAGTACCCAAGTATGGTGTCGAGAAGGGAAGAGCTCAATCTCCAAGCATATTGATTCGGGAGGAGGAGACGGATTATCTATCGCTCTTCAAGGTCCATATTATTCGATTGTTCGTTCTTGCTATGGGCAGATCCTTTCTCTCTTGTCATTTTTCTTTCCTTTTTCCCTTTCCCTTGTCACCCAGCACGCTTTGGTCGTGCATATCAATGCCGTGTACTTCGTAGCTTTTTCTCAGCAAAACGCTGAATGCTCTAACCTTGGCCCTTTGTGGCTTGATCCAAAAGGAACAAACAGGGTGCACCAATCAAGCGGTCGGAATATAATTGATGACGGTCGGTGCTGTGTTTCTTCCCAGGCGAGCCAGCTTCCTCTCAAGGGTTCCTCTTTCAAGGTGTGAAACGTGCACGTTGTGGTCGTGCGATATTCTTCTATCCGACAATCATGCTGTTGCAGTCGAGCCGAGTCGTATAAGGTTACAGCGATGAAGTATTTCACTTCTCTTTCACACATTCGCACGTTCACACATTCACAACGGTCGCAATTGCGCAAAGCAATAGCGCAACGTCTTCACCGAGTAATCATCATAGACAGCTGATGCAATTCGAAAGCTTATTATCAATCTTACGACCTGCAAGTTCCTAGGTCCTGGTTACGTGCAAAGCGCAACACGTCCATGCAAGGCACCGGACGGGATGATGATCTACATGTTAGGAATTACATACGGCGAAAAAGTAAGATAAGAGGAGATTGCAAGTGCCGTTTAGAGAGGAAGAACGTTTCCTTCTCGAGCCGATTCCGAGATGGGACTTGACTGTACAGAGTAAACGATCTCTCGGGTGAAGATGCCGGAATGCTATACATGGCCGGGCAAGAGTCAGTTAGCCGCAGAAGCGGTACGCACGCGTTGAGGATATACGAAGTAAAAGTACATGAGAGGCCTTCATCCTGCATTGCATAATCACATCACTACATAACTTAGTATAATACACAACCGTACACAACCACAACACTTGCAGCACTCTCCAAAAGCAGGAACAGTCTCCCATCCATCACCATCACCATCACCATCACCATCACCATCACAAACGCCAAGCTCGCCTCCAATCCCCTCGGCAAACGCCTCGGAAATCACTTACCCAATTCTCCCCCGAAATCCCATTTCCCAAACCCCATTTCCCATCTACTAACCCAATCTTGCTCACCCTATCCACCCGCCCCGCAAAACCTTATTTCCCATAACGTCCCTTTCGTCCCACGGCGCGCTGCTATTTGCAGCGCTGCTAGCCCCAGAAGGGGAATGCGAAAAACGAACGGGGCGGAAAAGGGGCTGTGTCATCCTTGTATATCTGGGAGGTTAATTTTAAATGAATTACTTGTGGAGTGGGAGCCGACGCGACGACACGACGACCGGTGTTTGAGAGATGGGTTAGGGAAAGGTAGAATAAATATGGGTATGTTGGTCCCTTAGTTATTGAGAGAGTCTGAGGGTATTTTGATTTTGGCTTGCTTGTTTGTTCATCATAGCGCGGATGAATGAATGAATGGCTTCGTTGAGATCGGCTTGGGAAGTGTTCCTCATCATCTTGCTTCTGGGTGATGGGCGACGCTGTGGCGAGTGAAAGGCAGGTCTGATGACGATACATTCGTTCACACTAAGCTCAAGGGATAAGCCGCAGTTCGGGTCGCATGAGTGGCAAGAGAGCAAGCGTGGAGAGAACGGTACTCGGACTTGAAGTTTCGCGGTCTTCGGATCTGAAGATGATACCTAGCGGTATGTGACAGAAAGGCACGCTACTGAGGACGCAAAGTTGTACGTTTTATGGGTGATAGCTCCCTCTGGGAAGTTATAGCCATTGATATGAGCACATGAGTTGGACCAGTGATCCCAGTGTGGTATGATGATGGTGGTGATGACAATGTTGCTAATTCATCTATCTATAAGTTATTTGGTTTCTTATGATGTACCTTAGCCAAACGTCGATCCAAAGGCTTGATTCATTCTCCATTCTATTGTTAAACGATGAACTAGATCTCATTCGACGCTGGAACCATGATTCTCGGACGATGGCTATGGCCATCGCTACCCGATAAGATTCTGGTTCCCTTATGATCCTGTGTGACGCAGTTAGAAAATCCTTCACGTCTGAGCAAGAAATCGTACCTCCAGCGTGCCCCAATCCCACCAGCAAACAGTTCCGCCATTGTAGCGGAAAGTATACGTCTCCCCATCCATCAGCTCCTCGGTGCATCTCAGGAGTTGTGGGTCGACTTCAAGTTCAAGGCTCTGGCCGGGCCAAAGAGTTGCGGAGGTGCTGAATGTGTTGTCTCCAACGTTGTATTCGTAGTCGGAGCAGGTAAGAAGGAATCCTTAATCTTCGTCGCTCTCCTCCTCTTCGCTTGTCTCGTTATTGTCGCCCGATCTATCGCTCTCGTGTAGAGATTGATTGTCATCGATGTTTGTAGACTCATATTTTTGCAAGGACACTTTGTTGTCGATGGATGTAGTGCCATCTCCGCGTCCAGAAAGCCCAAACACACCCATATCACGTGCTTCTCACACTCACCCCCAGCTTGGGGTCACCTGTCAGTACCAGCCACGAGCCTCGAGTTGACAGCTGCACTGCTCGTGACATGATCATCTTAGAAACTTGGACACACCGAGATGCCAACAGAGTGTTGTAAGCAAGTGCGGGGAGGATACCTAGCTCTTGAGCAGTGGTTGGATTACTGCTTGGGATAGATAGCATAAGCAAAGTGGATGTGGATGTAGACTCAGCAGACTTTGACTGGTGAAAGTAGAGTAGAGAATAGGATAATCGATGTTCTCTCTCATCGTGTATCCATATCACCCTTCCTTTCCAAGGACGGGGGTACTTGTGGTTTATCATCTATATACTCAGGGGTCAGGTGCCATACCAATACCAAATTCTTCTCTGGGATATTCCGTATATTTCACAAACGAGCGACGCCGAAAGATTAAAACGGCAATAGGTAATCAAACTAGTAGTGCCCAGCAACCGAGTTTCCTAGTGAATATTCTTCCTTCCCTTCAACTTTTCTAGAAAACAACCTCAACAACATCTTTCGATCTGAGATACACGATCTCAGGTTGTTTTATTTCGTTCTTGTATTTCTTTGAAAATTAGACTTGATTGTCTCCAGGACGATCACAAGGACAACTTCTACCGAAGAGGAGACGAGTACGTGGATGAGAATGAGGAAGATGGAAGCTGGTTATTTGATGCTAAACAACAATGCCGACGAAGATGAAGAGGATGAATTTTTTGACGCTAGGATGGAGCCAGATATTACCGAGGAGGATAATGAAGTGGTCGAGAAAACAGTAGAAGCCAACATCTCAAGTAAGTCGTATTCGATCCAAGGATGTTTCAAGAACTGACCGGAACATCTGCAGAAAGAAAGGCCGCAAGTTTGTGCGAGGAAGTCGTCGCAAACACGAAGAAAAGTAAAGAACAAATCAACGGGGAAGATTCTTGCTGCAACGACGATTTCGAACAGTGCCCTATCGAGGTTGCTGAGAGTAGAAGTCCCTCTTTGCCGGAATCATCAATATCGTGCATTGAAGACCATACTCTGCAGGAAGACGTTCCCACTTTCCATGGTCTGCCGTTGAACCACATTCTGTACACTATCTGCCTGATAAGTCTCTACAGGCCGCCTCTTACTCTAGAAGGCTCTGAGAATTGGAGGACAACTCACAAGGGTGACGCTGCATGCACTTTAAGGCACGTTTGCTTCGTGAGTAAATTAATTCCAAGTTTGACTACCTTCGCTAATGATCGAGTTAGTATTACGCCGCCAACGGGAACAAATGTACTCAAGGAAGAGATTGTCCAGATGTGCATGTCAAGTGGACTTGCCACTATTTGGTTACGGAATCCCAATGCCCTGAGAATGATTGCCGTAGTCTTTCTCATCAGAAATCGTACGATCATAGCGATTCGACCTACCAGCTGCAAAAATACCTCTATGAGCAAGTAGAGGCACACAGGGTTGATTCGAGCAAGCCCGCTACACAGATCCGAAACGGCGAACACCAGAATCAGCTAAAGATCAAAGAGACATCAGAATTTTTGCGTCATCGTGTTCTACCGAACTAGCATTCTCTGACAGAGAAAGACAGATGTTCTTTCAAAAACCTTGCGAGCTTCATTGCCAGCCGGTCAGACTTACAAACCGAGCTAACCAGAATTGATCCTCTGTTGTCTTGCACAGAGCAAGGCCAAGGAGCCTATCCCGATGATGTCCCCAAGGCTATCCATATTCGAAACCTTCCTCATGATATGCTTCCAGACGAACTACGATTGTTTTTCGACTGGATTGGACCTATCAAACAAACTGTTAGAAAAACGGGATACAGATGTTACGTAGGAGCAATTCATTTCGAATTGGACGACGATTCATGCGGATTGGCCATGAGTCTTATGGACGGATATCCCTTAATTAGCAGGAGGATGACAATTCAACCAGTGAGATCGTCGCTACGAAGAGGAGATGGCAAGAAAGGCAAAAAGCGGGAAAAACAGAGAGCGCCCGAGAATCCGAATAATTCGGGCTTTCCGACACCACATGGACCAGCGGATAATTGGCGGCAAGATCCTCGAGGGCCTTTCCAGCAATTTTCGCCGGGACTTGTGTCTCCTGAATATTTACCACCCTTTGCTCAACCAATCCTACAGAGCAGTCAACATCATGTTTTAAATATGGGGCCATGGACATCTCCTCATACTTTCAGCAATAACTAGAAGGCTGCATATCCACAATTTGGAGAAATGGATTCGACATAGTAATTGACTCGACTTTGGGACCACGAGGGTAGTTGGGGCAAGGAAGAAACTACGGAATAAATGATAACTTATCAGAGTGGGGTGCACGAGGATCCTTCTTCGGAAAACGAATTCAGATAAAAACGGTGAAGGTTAAATAGTTTTTCAGATTTGAAAAGCCAATAATAAATTGAGAAAGCAATGACAAAAGGCTAGCACTCTCGGTATCCGCCCAACTACCTCTATGCCCATGTGCTGAGCATTGTGAAAATAGGAGAGATCACGCACCATAGGTCTCTGTCAAAAAACATCATCTTCGATTTCCAATGCAATACTCTGAGGCCCAATCATTCTATGCTTTCCTGTCTGTAGCATCATTTCCCTCAGCAACGTCGTTTCCCTCAGCGCACCTTCATCTGATTCTAACCGGTTACGGTAGCTTTGCGGCAACTCCAGTCGTACTATAAACGGACGACCGAAGGAAACTTCTGCGGCCTCGTTCTCTGTGATCTTGAATTCACTGAAATCATTACTGCTAGTGTTAGGAGCTTGTAACGACAGTAAACCTTCTTCAGTTTCAGCTAACCCAGAGCCATAGTTCAAGAGGGCAAGCTGTAGTTGATTGCGGATGAAAAATGAAGTAGGGGCCCTATCAATCAGAATAGATCTACAATCTGCATCTGGGGTGGATAAAAGTAGAGTGAAACGGATGTGAATGTAGAAAGGCGATCGTGGATCAAGGAAGTTGTCACTCTGAATATCGAGCTTAATCCGAGGTCTGAAGATGTCACTACGTTCCCCTCATCAGTTAAATTTCGAAGAGAAGAGCTCATCGGTCTCACCGTTTTTCAGCGCCCGAAGGCGTTTCGGGTTGGTTGGACTGCATTGTGAAAACCTGCTACGAAGAGAATGTTGTACTGGGTGGGTGAGCGATATCTCAAATACGCAATTATTTTTGGAAATTTTGGTGGAAGATAAAATACGAATCCTCTAAGAGGCACATGCAGCAATATCATTTTTTGAATTATTCGCCAACGGTTGGTGGTTGAGATGGTCGGTGATTTTGTCACGGGATCTGGTACTGTAAACTTGATCTGCAAGCAGTCTCCCGATTTCGAGACAACTCTGGCAAACATCCTCCGTTTGTTTCTGTTGGATAGGTTTAATTTAACTACAAAAGGGATTACAGGAGTTATTTATCGAATGACGTGAAACGTCATACTAAGGCCGTACGACGGTAAATGAGGCGATTCAGAGATTTTAGTTAGCTCCATGTAGTACGGGGGAGCAGGTCTATAAATGCCTGCTTCTTACCCTTAGTTAAGAAGAATTAGACTTACCTTAACCACGCACTGAATCACCTGTTTTGAGTAATTCTAGGTGCTACGGTTGAGAAGTCAACCCACAGCTTCATAACCTTGAAACAACAACATCAAGAACCTAGACAAAGGAAGGTACGAGGCCAAGTATGTCTTCTATCTATACATAAATTTAGACCAGTGACGTGAGCGTGCTGAGTCATTGCTTCGAATTCGACTTTCTATGGAAGGGAGGTACTGGTAGGTAAAATATCGTACTTCGTTTGGAAACATGCGTTGAAACTAGACTCTTTCCCACTCTCGAGAGTAAAAGTGTAGTTCTTGGAGTAGATACCCGTCGTGGCGAATCTTATTTGTCAGAGAAATGGAATAGCTTAATTATGTAAATGACGGCTTGTTGTCTGAATCTTGTAGTTAGCTTTGTATCAAATAGCTTAAGACTCTCGAAAGTATACGTACATCTTCCCTCTCCCAGTGTCTGACAGTGAACTTGAGTTTTTTCGAGTTGTGGTCAACCTTATGGCATGGTAGCGGCGTGGTGCCAGGATACTGAAATAGTACAGCCTGTCGAGCTGGCTTCAAACACTCTCTTTTCGGCGTACCAATGCACTGCGTCGTCGGTTACCTACTTGACCGATTGAGCGTCTGTTGGCTCAACCCTCTTCTTAAAACCGCTCGTGCAAGTCACGAACCTCCCATTTTGACTCTCGGCGATTACCCCCCTTCAACTCACCTCAAATCGCCCACCTTTCTTCCTCGGGATCATCCACAGAACCATGGTTCATGTTGCGTGCTATCTCAACGATTACAAACAACCAAGTGATAGTCCACCAGCAGGCTGGCGTAAATGCCTCGCTCCACTCATCCCTTTGCTTGAATCGTACGCTTCAACCGATTTGTACGACAAGTGCCTACTTGGCTCAACTCGCTGGTCATTCATCACTTGCACTGGCCACTTGCACTGGCCACTTGCCCTACATCGCTCACCTTCCTGTCCGGAATCGCCCCGTTTCTGGCTTAATTTGCTTTCCGGTATTTGCAGCTTACGACTAAATCTACTCTTATTGTTGGCCATACTTCGCTTTGGAGCATGACCTCGTCAAATTCTGTTTGCGAACCCTACCAAAAGTCCGACTTTTGCCCACATCCCGCTGAAGGTCGCAATGCTTGCAACTCGCCGACCAAGACTTCTCGATAGCGATATCCGAGAGCTTGCTTTCATTTTCTTTCACTCCGCCATAGAAAAGGCTCGATTCTCAGCTCATTTCTAACTAACAACTATCGTCGCCGCTCGCTGGCGCACATCGTTACCAGTCGATTGCCTGTTGCCTGTTCAAACCACTTGGCCTGCTTTTGCCTTACTGCATTTATTAACCGAACCTGAGCGGCCCTCATGTACGACTACCTTTCTCTTGCCTGCTTTCTACTCCCGCTCTGGTTGAGCCTCAGTCAATTGAGCTCCGCTTCAGTATACTTCTCTACTCCAAACACAAACACTCTCAACCCCACCGGCAGGGACATTGATTGGAATAAACCGACTCCGGAAACCAGGGACTCGGTCGACGCCGAGCAACCATCGCAATAAGTCGCAAGCCTTCTTTCAATATTACTATCAAGACAGAGTATACAAGTCGCCCGACATATCATTCATTCAGGACAGATACAAAGCTAGGCCGTTTAATCGACGACAGTTATCTGCTCAGTCGCTTATACAAGATTTACATTCATGCCCTGACATCCTACTGTTTTCCGGATCCACTCACTGGCAGAACCAAGACGGAGAAAACTATGACCGTCGGCAGTCACATCATCTGTATCCATGCCTAAAAGTGCTTGCTTCTCCTCCGAAAGCGCCTAGAGATGTCAGTCTTCAGATTGTGTTGGTCGACCTGTGAGACGCGGCCGACGAGGAGCATGGTGGCTGCAGTCAAACTATCCCATTCGCCTCTTTTCAGTCTTACGGAACTCCACATTTTCTTTGATTTTTGCTAGATTTTGTTACGTGGAGGAGGCCTTCTCCAAAATAATTTCTAACTGTATGATTACACCCAAGTAAGACTTGGTTTGCAAAGAGTTTTGGATGTGCTTGTAAATGGAATCAGAGGGAAACGTCATTATTTCACAGTTGAATCACGAGAGGTAACTTGAAAATCATGATCTAGATTGAACCAACAAAGTTTGTCATTGTCCCCGAAGGGAAGTTTAATGCTAAGTCGAAAAAGTACCTTTATCATCTGCTCCTTAGTAAGGAAGTATTTACAATACCTGCGAAATTACGCTGGCGAAAGACATCATGAGAGAACCTCGTGCGAAACCTAGAAATAAAGCGACGCCTCATCATCAACAAATTACCGAAACCTTCAAAGCAGCTCCATCACAAAAGGACATTTGCCCGCACCCGGCTGACGGCTCGCATCTATAACTCGTCCGTCATCTAGCACAGCAAAGTTTGTTCCACCTGGTTAGCAAGTCGTTCTTCGGCTTGTCGGACTCGCATTAACTCAGCGTGACAGCGTCACAGACTCGCATTAACTCAGTCTCATATTTTGCGTCATCGTCATCGGCATGCGCAGTATGTTCATTGTCAATTCCCTGATCCGGCTCATCATCTTTGGCTGGCTGTTTTCCCTTGGACACTGCAGCTTTTGAGGGAGCTTCGCCACTGAGAGGAGTCTCGTCAGTGTGAGGAGCTTCGCCAGTATGAGGAGCATTATCGTTAGGAGTGGCTGTGATGTCCTGATGATAGATAAGTTAGAAATGGTGGAATGCATATGAGTTATTTGGCTTACTTTTGAGCCAGTTCGGATATTGAATTTATCTCTCGTATGAATAAGAAAGGCTGGTATAGTTATTCCTTGCTCTTGGCAGATATCGATGAAATACTGCGCCGCATAATCATCAACCTCAGGACGAAAGACAGTAGCACAAACACCATCACGAGACCAACGACCTGTTCTACCTCGACGGTCATTCCATCTCTGAAGGATATCGGCCTCTGTATTGTATTTTGAAGGAAGGTCGAGTGTTTGAATCACCATATCTGGAGACAAATCATTCCCATCTCTTAGAATATCCGTAGTACAGACCACGGTCCAACCTATTCGATTCTTGATTCTCTCACAGATGGTTTCATACTTCTCAGCTCTGTTCACGACATCGCGATGATATGGAATAAATATGTTGGGGTCGGGAGGGGTAGGCTCGGTGGGTAGCTTGTTGCCGTAACCGTCCAATCCATTCAGTGGCAATTGTATATTTCCGTTGTATGCGAAAAGAAGACGAACATACTCAACCTCAAGCTTCTTGTGTACAAAAATGAATATCGTCCTGACTGCATTTGTATCATCGTAGTACTTGATGTCGTTTCCTGCAGCTACCCAAATGCGTTGCTTTGCTCGTTTCAACTCCATGATTTTGTTGAGTAGAAAATTTGTCGTGTTAAAAAGTTGGCGGGCGGTAGTTTCAGAATCTATACCCTTTGAAGGCAAGAAGAGACATTTTGTTCGTAGGAACTGGTCCTTGTGGATTTCTTTATCAAAATGGATTGAGATATAATAAGAACTCAAAAACGATTTTGCTGCACTGCTGTATTCTGCAAAACACCCTGGAGAGACCAAGAAGAAGCTCGCATTTTTAGCCTCCAGCTGCAAACGTGGAAAGACTCTATCAGGACCAGATAATTCTGCCCAGTTCTTCTTACAAGCTACGATATCTTGGGCTTCGACCATTACGATGTACTTCAAGGACTTGAAGTCTACTTTACCATCGCGGACAAGGCGAGCAATCCTACCAGGTGTTGCGATCATCAGATGGGGGTTGACATTCAGAGAAGCGAGCTGATGTTTGGTTGGTATATTGCCAGTTGCCATTGTAATCTGCAACTCTCTTTCGGGCTTGGACGGGAGCTGCTGAACTCTCTTTCTTTCCATTCATTGCCGCAGAAATGGATTTGAACAAGTCTTCGGCTACTTTCTCATGTTGTTGCGCCAACTCATTTGTTGGGACAATGATGAGGGCGGAAGGGATTGCTTGCCTGCTACGCACATGTTTTTTCGGGGAATGTTCCATGGTTGTGTTCAAAAGCCAATTGGCGATTGCAACCATAAAAACCAAGGTCTTTCCAGAGCCTTGCACAAATTAGCGACGAAATTAGGCAGAAAACAACACTGAAAGCTTACCACACGGTCCTTCCATAGCGACGTTTAAGCTTTCTCCCTTGTTTGCCGCCGTTAACACATTCGAGATAAAGGCGCTTTGGGGGGACGTTACATTCTGTATTGCTAGATTCAAAGAAGCTGGCAAAGTGGCAAGAATATTGGCGAATAGCGGATTCAAGTCAATTGAGAGCCAACTGTTCGACGCGGTGTGAATTGTTGTTGTTGCTTTTTGGTCTGTGGCATTTTTATTGCTGTTTTCCCTAAGAGGTTCAACCTTATCAGCCTCACCATGCAGTGAGATGGACCTATGCAGTTAGTAAGGCTTTCTAAGAGGTAGCGTAATATGCACTTTGTTGGGAGATTGAAGTGCGTTCCTTTGTCAAGAGCAAGATCGAATTCGGGGTGGTCATCAGCTTCGATGGCTAAACACGCGAATGTGTTAGGGATGTTTGTCTCTTTCCACAAAATGGCCGGATTTCAGTATACTAACCTGGCAGATCACGGTCTTGAGATTGGTCTTTGGTTGTCATGGCTATACTCCCTCCACAGGTTGTTTTAGGCGTGGTTGAAGCTTCGAACTTGCTCCAGACCATATTTTCTAAGTCATTAATTGCGTCCTACATTTTTGATAGCGAGTGAGTCGATCTTGGAGGTCAAATTAACTCACCGTTTGATTTTCACTGCACTTTTCTTGGAGAAAAGTGATGAACTGAACTCTCTCCTCGAAATTCGGATCGTCGATCACACTTTGGAGAAGGTCTAAACAGATGGCAGGAAATTGCTTGTATTACTTGTTTATATCCTCGAAATATCCGAATAATTCATCCCCTTTCGCTTCATGGCTGTCCTTTGCTGCTACGATTTTGGAGATTGCATTATTGATCTGCTTGTACTTCTTTTCAATATGTGGAACTGTGGAGCTGTGGATCTGAGGGCATTCAGAAATGAGTAAATGGTGACGTCGACAGGTGACCCACTGGCATTTCTAATAACTAATGGAACCTTCTCGAAATAGCCTTTGTGAGGATATAAACCCTCTGTTTACTCTGTAAATTAGTTCTTCAGATAAATCAATATATGTATTCTCACCTCAAGATCTCACACAATGTCTTGAAGCGCCAAGTGGAGAGTTTGTTGCTGTTCGAAACTCTCCCAAAGTTTGCGCATGGCATTCTCGTATGCCGACGAACTCATCTTGAAAATTTGAGTTGTAGCATCAATTGAAAGAGTAGAATGAAGGTGGAAGAAGAGATGATGTTGAGATGTAAAGATCGACACAGTTTGTGTAAAAAGAGATTGACTTGTGTGGAAAATATTGAAAGATCGTGGTGGGTTGAAACGAGAAGTGAATTTTTGTTATCGCCGTTGCCTAGGCCAACAGGACTTAGGGTACAATAGAATCCGGAAGCACA
>LLKJ01000970.1:0-28624 GCA_002242865.1 Clarireedia sp. CPB17 | reverse complement strand
ACCCCCCCCCCCCCCCCCAAACACTGTTGAGGGTAGACACGAGCCTGTGGCCCTGTACTCGCTCATGGCGCATATACTGAAGCGTCTTTGGCTGAAAAAAACATGCTGCATATTCAAATCCATCCAATAGGCATCCTTGAAAGCAAACATTCGGGTGCTCCTGGAAAATTAGCTGTGTGCCGTGGCGCAAATTTGTCTATGTTGTGGAAATTTGAGCTTTTTTTTTGCACATCACAGTGGATGTTTTTCTTTATTATGCTCTATAAATCCCCCTATGTGCTTGCGTTCTCGTCGCATTGGAAGTTCGACGTAGAAAACACATTCATTTGTACTTAGACGCACTCCCTCTTAGTATCTTACTGCCGTCAATCATTAAGACGCCTCAAACAATGTATATTTCTCTCCTTTCGGTAGCCGGCCTTTGCGCTGTAGCATTAGCCGGTCCTCATCTTGAGCGACGTCAAGACATGTATGTTTACTCCATACTCAGCTTTGCTCCTACTTGTGGTACAACTTACTGATGGAACCTCCCAACAGCTCCGCAATCCAAGCAAGCCTTTCGCGCATCTCAGCGTCTCTCGCTCCACCACCATCGATCGCAGCCCAACTCACCGGCATTCCCTCATCTGTACAGGCACTTCAAACCAATCCAACCGGCATCAATCAGCTAATTTCCCAATTTGCAACCGGAACACCTTCCTGGTTCGCAGCTCTCCCTTCGGCCGCCCAATCCTACGTCCTTGCCAACGGCGCAGCTCGTTTATCTGCCTACCCAGTGATCTCATCCCTCCAGGCTCAGTTGACCGCTAAGCCAGTAGTCCCGACAGGTTCTAGCAATACGACTACGCTTGCTAGCGGTGGGCTAAAGACTACGACTACGGTTGCTAGCAGTGGACTGAAGACTGCGAGTGTGACGACCGGAGGCGGGAATAGCACGGTTACGACGAAGCAGTTGACGAGCACGGCAACGACGGGGAGCCAAACGACATCCGCAAAGGGAAGTAGCTCTGCGACAACGTCGGGAGCTAAGCCCACGACGAGCGCCAGTAAGGCGGCTGCGGCGCGGGCTACAGGAGCGATTGCCGTCGGCCTGGCGGGCGCTGCGGGGGTTGTGGGAATGGTTATGGCTTTGTAGAAAAGTGTCGTGCTCTCTTCAGACCCTTCTAAGGGAAAGAATATGGTTCTGCCTTGTGAATTATTTTTGATGACAAGTAATAATAGGGGATGAACATAATGGTAGTTTTAGTATAGGCGGCGAGCTTTGTTGCAGCGTAGTTCTTGTTCTAGCTACCCAGATAGGAAATAATGGGGCGACAACATGACGGAAGAGTTAAATCCAGAACCATCTAGATCTTTTGTGATAGAATGGCCTCCCGTTTCTCAGCTGCTCAGACCCTCCCAATGTTTCACCAGAAGGGACCTGCTGATGTAAGTCGATCGACCATCTTGTCAGGCAAGCCTCCGGCTGGATCTGTTTCACCGACATCACGATTCACGACGCCAATCATCTTAGCAGGTAGTCTGCATGGAAACACATGGCATCAGTTCATGGCATCTCTCGAATCATCCAATGTGGCTTGAACATCTGCATAAGCTCATCTTTTTACTGCTCAGCTGCCCAGTCGCAAAAGTGTCAATTCGTAGGATTGAGCAAAATGAAATGAAACCAATCCTCCCTCATGTGGCTCGTATTTGACACATCCACATCCTAAAAAGAGAATAGGAGGAAATTTGCTCTCTCCTCCAGGCTCAAGGTGGGGGAGTATCATTATCGCTCGCGTCAACGCAACCAGGACCCTACATCCATCCAACCCACCCAGCCATATATTCCCTCTGGAATGTTACACTACGTATCCCCATCATAACACAGGTATCCCCTTAAAAAAGAAGGATGAAAAGCAGTATGCTGTGTCTTGAGTTATCGAGAAATAGTATTCTGCACGGTCGCATTCCGTTTTATGTCTGATGCTTGGCTTTCTTATGCAAGCATTGCGGTGGGCTTAGCTGGGGATGGCTTCTTGGGTATATCATGTAAGGCATTGTAGGTTTGAACTGTTTTCTGTTTGTCTTTTCTCTTTTCTCGATCAGGGACGATCAATTACTCTCGTTTACTCAGTCATTCGCTTTCTCCTACACTGTCGTTTTATATCCCTGTCCGAGTAATTGTTCAAGCAGGAAGTCTTCTGGAACGATATATTTGATGATGCAGCTCTCCTATATATCTTCTGTCGTTCTACTCGGCTTAATATCAGGCACATGTGCGGTGCCCTTTTCCCCTGTGCCCTTTTTCCCTCTCCAGGGCAGAAGTGTATCCCCTGATAACACTTGCGGTACGAACGGGACAGGAGGAAATCCAAATGCCTATACGTGCCCGACAGAATTGCCATGCTGCTCGACAAATGGATGGTGTGGATCGACCAATGCCTATTGCTTGAGTACAAATGGTTGTCAGTCTGCTTTCGGAACCTGTAAAGTCAGCAACGCAACCACTCCTTCGGGGGGAGGGACTTCAACCGATCAAACATGTGGTCCTGGTATCGGTAGTTGCGCTTCTAATGAATGCTGCTCTCTTGCTGGATATTGCGGCAAAACAGAAGGTATGAAAGACACTGAAGTTTTCTTTGATATATAGCTTATGGTCTTTTTAGAATACTGTAGAGCTCCAGATTGTCAATTTGCATATGGCCCAGCATGCGACGCCAACAAAGTTCCATCGGGCACAAACACATCTTCAATCTCAAGAACCGAACTAGGCTCTGTTCTCTATGGCTCGACTGGCATCTACGACTGTGCTAATGCCGGTGATATGGCGCTTACCTTTGATGATGGCCCATATATTTACACCAGTCATATTCTTGATGTTCTTGACAAATATAATGCAAAGGCGACTTTCTTCATCACTGGGAATAATAATGGTGAGCTTACGTGCCTCTCAGGTTACCTGGAACCATACTAATAGCACTCCTCTAGCCAAAGGAGCAATTGACGACACTACTCTTGCTTGGCCAGCTTTAATCAAGTATGTCATACCCTATGCTCACGCCCCCTACTCAGACTTCCAACTTCTCCGTTCCACGTCCGCTCTAACCAACCGCCGCAGACGCATGTACAGCTCCGGTCACCAGATAGCCTCCCACACCTGGTCGCATGCCGACCTTTGCAACATCACTTCAGCCCAGCGCAAGAACGAGATGTACAAAAACGAAATGGCAATTCGCAATATCCTTGGTGTAATACCTACTTATATGCGTTCGTCTCCTTCCTCTCTTGCTCCATGAGCGGGATACTGACACAAAGTAACAGGACCACCATACTCCTCATGCACCGCAGAATGTGGCTGTGAAGCGGATCTTCAGGAATTGGGATATCACATCACTTACTTCGTATGTCTCCATCCCCTACCTTTCCTTCTCCTAATCCCCACACCCAACTAACACGCCTCTCCTCTCTACCCAGTCTCTTGATACATCCGACTACCTCAACGACAGTCCGACTCTAATCTCCAACTCCCAAACGATATTCAGCAACGCCATCAGTAACTCCAACCCCGCTACCGACGAGTTCCTCGTCATCGCCCACGACATCCACAACCAGACATCCGAGGTACTCGTCGAGTACATGTTGAAGAGCGCTACTGAGAAGGGATACAAGCCTGTGACTGTTGGCACGTGTTTGGGTGACGACAAGAAGAACTGGTATCGGGTTGATGTGGGGAGTGTGCTTGGCGGGTAGGCCGGAGTGAGGGATCAGGATGGGTAAAGCTGGTTAGGTGTGGTGAAGAAAAATGGATTCGAAAGTTGGGTTTGCCGGCAAGACTACCTTGGCTTTAGATATGAGGGTTATATGCAAACCACCTTAATGGTAATCAGAGTTGATGGGCGGTGGATTTTTGGTAATCAAAAGTTGGATAAGAAAATACTAATGGCCAATTTATATAAACATAGTCCTTACCTCCCTTAGTCTGTATATGGATAAGCACTAGAACGTAGCTGTGCACTTATCTGCCAGCCAAAAAGATCAGATCAAACACGCTTTCTATGCATAATTACAAAGGTACAAACACGAAGACAAGTTATAAAAAGTGAAAGACCCCTCCCCCCACCCATCCAAGTAAGTAAGCGAACGGGAAAAATGTGCTGTGTGCGCCGAGCCCATACTCCCGCAATGCATCCATCCGGTCTTTCCCTACTAACATTCAGGAAGCAGAGACATTCATCTCGCATAAGGCAAAGTAGAAACACATGAATCTCTTAGTCATTCCTCTTGCCACGAGCCACGAAAGATTCAATTCAACAAGGGAGGGACAGTTTTAGATGCGATTTGGGACTTCTCCCTCAGCGACCTGGCCTTTCTCTACAGCTTCCGCATCGACATCGTCTTCTTCCTCTTCCTCCTCCTCGGATTCCTCTACGTCTCCTCCATCATCGTCTTTGAATCCACTTTCGATTTCTAGTTTCCTCAGACGTCTCCTCATCTCGTGTCTTTCCCCATTCTGCCATCGTATTAATGTTGCTGGTGCGTGGACCTTGAAGCCGTAGATTCGGGGTACGTAGCGCTCGTAACTTTTTGCGGGAATCATTGCAGGATAGACCTGGAAGAGAATGTTATGGAAAGAGGTTCCAAAATATGCGCCATCAATGGCTGAATGCCGAGATGATTTCGGGTTGTAGATGTCTTCGCAGCGTGCGCAGTAAAGCTTGACAGCTTTGAGGTTGGGATTATCGGCTTGACCCATGGGAAGAAGGGGATGTGACTTGCACATAACTCGGGGGCATTTGCCGAAATCGCCTTTCTTATATTTGTCGAGCTAGTAGTTATATTAGCAAACAGCTTGCGTGTGGACATAAAAGAAGTGCATACCATCTTCGCCAGTCCTCTTGTTGTAACAATGTAACGAGCGTGCACTAATCCGTAAAGATGTCGTGCGGACTTCTCAATAGTCTCTCTCATCTCATCATCACAGTCCAGATCGAAGACATCAGTCACCAAATCCAACGCATATTGGTAGTATTGAACTTCAGTCTGAAGTCCCGTAAGGTTAAATCGATCCGTGAGATAATCTTCGTCAATTTCGCAGAAGTATTCGTTACCGCGGGAAGAAATGAACTACACAGGTTTGATGTTAGCAGAGGCACCCACCCGTTCGCATATAGTGTAACGAAAATGAAGAGAGACAAGATTAGTATACGATGACGCTTCAATTGGATAATCCAGCTGCGTTCCCGAGGACGTATCACTATCATTCCCCAGCCCACTATACGTGCTCACGAAACCATTTGGGTAGGGGCACAGTTCCCTGCAATGTTCCTGATAAGATACTCCGATCAAGTTCGATTCGCATCGCGTAGCTCTGAAGACACTGACGTGACTTGCTCCGCGGCGTATAGCTTCAGTATCGCTCATATCATCGGCGCGGCGCTTCTTCCCTCGAGAGATCAAAACAGATCGATCCGTTGAGACATTGGAGGGGGGCGCCATAGCAAGGGTGATAATGAGCTTTATGCTTGAGCATGGTTGAGTCTCGGACCCGCTGGAATGAGTGTAATGGTCGGTGAGCAGCTAAAAGGCAGTCGCAAAGGATTATGTCCGTGCCGGCAACTCTCATCCATGTCGCAGTCGCGGTCGGCGAGATCTTTGATACGGTATCGTCTTCGCAAACCACCTAAAATCCTCCGAATGTGCCATGGCGCGGAGTTGGGCAAAGCGCACGAAAGCATGCGAATGGGAAACGAAGAAAAATATTGCAAAACACATACCCAATCTCTCCAGTAACTGGTATAATCGCTGTCGGTCTCGCTATTAAAATCGTCCATGGTATCGGTCGCCTATAGCATGTGCTTTTGAAGCACTCGCTAGGGAGTAGACAACTTCGATGGGTGATATTGATGAAGGGTCCTTAATAAGGCTGACGTTGAGGTTGTTGCGATGAACGCAGCTTAGTTTGGGAGGAGGGGCAGAAAATCAGCAAGTGCACGGACTCTCCTTCCACGTAAGATTACAACCCGACGGAACCAACCCCTTTAGATTATTACAGCTGGTCGTAAAAATACCTCTGCTGGCTTCTTTCTTCTTTTTGATTGGTAGTTTGCAAGTTATCGATAGAGAGACGTCGGTACTACTTGGAGCACTGATCGATTGTCAGCCTTCTCCAGCTATTGTGTTAGACTTCTAGATCCCACGAGGCTGAAGTGAGATGATATATCTTGCGTGCAGCTTCTTTCAGGGTAAGGATATCGACTACACATAATATTGGTCAATTTTACCGTATACACATTTGATTTACTGCTGTAGACATTTTGAATAATGCTGTAATATTCTGAAGTACTAAATTTACCTCACCCCTCTCATCAGAAGCAATGGTACTCATCATTTACAGTATTCAAACGTGTACCAACCCCAAAACGCCATTTTGAACGCCATGTAAATGTCTTGTCTTCGAAGTCAACCCTACTCGCTTGTAGAATGAATGTGGGACGAAAAGTAATCCTCAGGTGCGGTGCTCTTCTCGGTCTCCTTTGTGTTCTCATGATCGCCATGTCCGTTGACACCGTGCGCTACACTCTGTATTGAACGAGGGACTTTCAGCTTTGAACCCTCGAACATGAAACTCGGCGTCGCACGTTCGCTTCTTGGAGACTTGAGGCTAACCATCTCTAGTGCCTCTCTCAATGTAGCGCCACTTTCATCAAGAGCAGTCAAGAATCGTGCTAGTTCTTTGCATAGCTCCCAATCTTGCTCGTCTTTTGCTCTAGATAACAAGCGCACAAGTTGTTCTGAGCTCGAGCTCAGCTCTTCGAAGGTATGGAGGATGAGCAAATAACCCCCGGCTGTCTTTAGGGAACCTCGTTGCAAAGATTCCTCGAATAGCTCCTGTGGGGGAGGTAAATATGTAAATAATGTTCGCCATGACCTCACTTCTGTTTTGCGAGTACACTGAACCACAATGTCCAGATACTGAGGGAAAGATGACAAGAACGATAGCACGCCCGGAAGTAGTGCCATCTCCGGTGAAGGTGGGCTATCCACTTCTTCATCGAGTACATTATGAAGTAGTACCTCAAGGGAATGTGCAAAATATTCCAAGTTTTGATATTGATGAGCCAAATGTAAGGCTGCTGAAGAGTCGAATCGAGACAGGTGAAATCGAAGAACCTGGGGGATGAACAGATGTGTCTAAACTTCATATCAGCATTCTGATCAAAAAGATAATGATAAAAACATACCCGGATGGTGAATTTAAAGAAAGCAAAATTCACATCACGACGTTGAGTTAGATCGGACTCTAATCCTAGAAGAATCCCTTTTCCCAGCAACACAGACAGCGGATAGAAGTCTATAGGTATCGAGGCAGTTGAAGGAAGCTCGCGGCCCAATTCTGACGGAGCAGATCGCAGAACATCCAAGATCTCGGGCCATACTTTAATCTCATTACCTTCAAAAAACCATAATGAATCTCGAAGGCCATTCCCTTGCTCATGACTTATACTATCGGCTACCAAATCTTCGGAAGATCCACCATCTCTTAGTGGGCTGGCGAACGGCTGGTCCCTCATGAGTGCATAGAACTCGATATTTTGCGCTATCACTCGCATGTCATATTTTAATTCTCGTTCATCGTTGAGGGATGGCTGCAACAAGACCAACTTGCCGTCAACCAAGAAAAGAACAGTGGCCACAGCTACATCTTGTGAAGGGTCTCCTTCCAGTATCTGTTCATCAGGCAGAATCCAGCTTAAACCTCTCACTCTAGCGGGTGATCTTACGATTCCGTGGAATGCAATCTGTCCGACTTGCACAAGGTTGATACCACCTGGTGTTGCAGCAAAAATGTAGTGATATAAGAGATTGTCGTACGTGTAAACGAGTAGTGAATCCTCGCCTGATGGTGTGATCAAAACAACTGGTGCTGGTAGATATTCGACATGTAACATAGCCGTACTGTCAAGTGCGGCTTCTCGCGAAAAAAGCCTCAACTCAAAAGATTCACCAGCTTCAACAGCTGCAACTAGGATATGCTGATGCCAGCACATACCACCCCGCACCTGAAATTCATTCTCCATGTTTTCATTAACAAACGTCTTCCAGCGACCACTGTTGATGCTGTAATGGGCGAGTCCACGACGACCTGCTACTGCCACATATCGACCATCAGATGATATAACTGAACAACGTATGGGCCACTGATCAACAAGATAGCTGGAAGGGATTTGGGCAGTATGCCATGAAGACGACTCCGCAGAAATTGTAGTGAGGTCAGGCATATCATATCCTCGATAGACCATGATACTTGAGGTTGTCTGAAGTAATGTGCGAGATATATTCGCTGACGCATAGCACCCAGTAATAGCACTACGAGCCATTTCGAGCGTCCATATTCGATCGTCTTCTTGACTTATTAAAAGAATTTCGTTTCCGCCCCCAAGCCATGCCGCATCTTTGACACCACTTAGCCACCCTTCGTTATGCTCCAAACATAGTCTTTGGTCGACTCCAAAACTATTGGCCCCGGGCTTACCAAACACGCTCCACGTCGCCCAGCCATTTTCATATCCTGCAAAAAGACAGTATCCGTCTGGTGAGTATGTAAGACATGTTAGGCGTCCTGAGGTTTGACGAGAGACCGACAATTGATGGGTATGTGAAGGTGGTATGTTACCAACGTAGTCTTTAGCAGTATAAATTTGCAAGGTACCATCATTGCAGCCCACAGCAAGAAGAGAGAATCTAGCATTGATAGCTGACTTGACTGCGTGCTTATTTTCGCTAGTAGGAGTGTGGAAGCAATAACCACGAAATAACTTTTGATGACCATCAGACTCCTTATAACGCGAATGGCGCTGAACTGCGTATGCTCGACCGTCATTTGTCACCCAGGTAGAAAGGTTCATTGGCCTATCACAAACCATTTCCGTGACACTCGCTTTCTTGGCCATCCAATCCATCCTACTAAAGAGCTCCGTATGCGTTTGTTGCCCGGTGCTATCTGGAGTCCACCTAATACATTGCACTGCGCCGGGTTTCCGAGTCGCAACGACCAGTTCTTCATCCAAAGCCAGAGCATTACCGACACCAGCATCTACTTTGATGACCATTCGAAATCGTATGCTGACATCTCTCACACCTCCACCTTCTCCTGGGCCCCATAAAATCCTGTCCCCTCCTTGTGTCCTGGATCCGCTGAAATTACTCTGTCTGCGGTTGGTGTGGTTCTCAAAGTGAGGTTTGAAGACACGCGAGTCCGGGTCAGTGGCTAACGTGTATGTGATAAGGAAACCGTTTGTCGTCTGAACGACGAATATCGCGGAATCCGGTCGTACAAGCAAGGAGACATTCGAACCGTATGTGGCCAGTGATTTATGCGACCGAACAACAACAGCCAGTATCGCTGTGGGCTACATTATACTGTTAGTTACGGACTTGTCTTCATAGGGCGCAAACCTATGGATGTACCTTTGTTTGCCATATCGCAAGAGTTGTAGCTGTGATGACAGCAAAAAGATGGCCTGTTCGGGATATCCTCAAGGCGAGTATGGATTCCTTCTCCGGTTGAGCAGAAGAGAAGTATGATGCGTCAGTAAGGGAGGATCTATTTGAGTCTCGCGTTTGGCTGTCATGCTCAACCGGCTTAATACCAGGTGTAAATGGCGTTACAGGTGTTGAGGGTCTAGAAGGTATCCCTTGGTCATCGTCCGGCTCCTCCTCTAGATCAAGACTCGGAGCATTTATCAGCGACCCGCTACCTTCTGTATTCTCAGGCGACTCAATATCGTCTTCATTTCGAACGATGCGATCTTTAGGTGCGGCGCTGCTGCTTGCTGCATAGATCCGAGGAGCTCCAATGGGCCAGTACATGGCTGTCCAATGCCACCGGAACTTTTATCCGCATCATCGCATGTCCGCGGAGTATGTCGGTGTTAATCAAGAGCAGGTAAAGCTCTTCGCAGTGGTTGTAATACCTTCGTGATGTTACGAGGTTGTTTATACTTGTCTTTGTCAACTATGGACATTACATGGATAATTTTCGGCTAAACCCTATGGTATTTACATGGACAGAACTGGGAGCTTCATCGACCCGAGCTTGGAAGAGCAATATTTTGACGATCGTTGACCTTGGGAGACTTCGCATTGTTCACGAAGACTTCTGCAGTACTTCAATTCGAGCCTTGTTGTGGTTCGGAATATAGTAGGCGCGTGTGATTGTGGACTTATACCTGGGTCTCTCTCACGTCAGGACACACCTGTGATACTGGACTGTCATGGCTCCGCTCCGACATCGACAGAGTCTATCGAAAGAAAAATTTCCAGTCTACTTTGGCTCGTTGAAAACGCAGAGTTATAATGACCCAAGTACAAGAGGTGCTGGGTCGCATAGGTCGGTCAAATCTCACCGTTTTATTCCATATTGATAGACGACATTATCCTTCAAGGCCTCGAACAATCATTCACCGACTTGCACTCTTGTTTCCAAATATGTTCATTGCTAAAAAGAAAGCCGGCCGTCGAAGGACTCGGCCTCCGATCATGACTTCAATTCATCCTTCTGCATAACTAAAATCAATACTGACACTTCCACAGTCTCCGATCAATTGCTTGGAACCCTCTGGGAACTCTGATAGCTACTGGAGCCGCTGATCGCACCCTCCGAGTCTGGAACCCCGAAAGACCTTCGGTGAACTACTCCACACAGCTCATAGGTCACTCTGCTGGAATCGAAAAAGTGGCTTTTAACCCTGTAAAAGACGCCGAGCTTGCCAGTGTGAGCAGCGATGGCGTGGTGAAGTTCTGGGACGTGCGAACAAAGGCAGTAATAAACGAGGTCAAAGGACTTGGCGACGCATTCACACTTGTCTGGGCACCTGATGGTGAGAGCCTGGTGGTAGGCAACAAGGTATGGTCTCCTTCATCAGTGCATAGTTTGAATATTTCCGTTCTCACGATTATCCTCCCAATCCTCCTTTGGTTTTGTTGTATCCTGCAAACTGGTGTCTCTCTGAAGGCTGGATGACACATTGTGGTCCAACAAACGTGAGTGCTAATATTCATTAGAGTGACAATATATACGTGCTTTCACCAACACAATCAAGTCCTTTAGCCTCACATCAACAGCCAGTACAGACAAATCAAATTGCCTTCTGCTGGAGTGGTAATAAGATATTTCTTACGACCGGAGAAGGCAGGATCAAGATACTCTCATATCCCGATTTCAAGCCTGTCTTCAACCTAAGCTATGATCCTGCCAACTCTTTTACACTCAATGGCCATACTTCTTCATGCCTATCGGTTGAGGTGCAGCCTACAGCACGGTTTTTGGCCAGTGGTGGCTCAGATTCTATCATTGCACTCTGGGATACAACTGATTGGATATGTCAGCGAACCTTGATAGATATGGTAGGCCCGATCAGGAGTATAAGTTTCAGCTTTGACGGCAGTTACATTGTGGGAGGTAGTGATGAAGGTTCAGGATTGGAGATTTCACATACCGAGACAGGCGAGCATGTCTATACTGTCAAAGGCGGTCCCTGCCCCGTCGTAGCCTGGCACCCAAGCAAATACAGCCTTGCATATGTGGAGCATGGGGGGCTCAAAATCATCGGAGTTGACCTAGAGAGAAAATAGACATTAGGGGCTAGGAGTTGTTTCGAATTGAAGCTTATAGGATTTCCAGCCATTGTCAAGCTTCTGGAAGGCATCCGTGGTGGGAGACCTGGGCAAAAGCCACCGTTGAAGAAGCACACTGCCGCAAGACAGAGGCTAGCCAAATTACGCGCAGATGCGCCTGGAGGCTGGGGTTGTCCAAGGTGTACATAAGAACCAGCGAACGGGAACCAAAAGAGATGGACGGCGACAGGGGCTGAACCGAAGCACGTCGTCATTCACGCATTAGTAATATTCTAAGTGATTAACGAAGAAGGGAGTCATTCAAATCCATGTAAACGCCTCCTGCATGGCATCTCAGCCTTATGTGCTATCTGAACGTCTCGCCTACAAATACTGTGCTCGACTTGGTAGAGCCTCAGAGCTTAATATCGAGTAAAAGGGAAATGGATCCGCGCAAGTAATCATTCGGGCGAATTTTGAGCCGACTGACTCTCCGGAATTGCATGCTTGATTGGTCACAAAAGTCTCACAAGGCTGATGTGCATACAACCGGTGTGGTCGGCTCGTGTCCACCATGCTTGCTTTATTTAGACTGTGGTGAGGGGTTGCGTCCTTGCGATGAATGTTGATCCCCTTTTAGCTTACGTACGACTCTACGAGTAGCGATGAAAGCTGGTGCCTTGAGCTGGCCGTTGTGAACGTTTGATTAGCGTGAGGATTGGAGTAACTGTCGAAACAGAATGTGTTCCGGTGTTGGAGATTCGAAATACACTTGTAGACCCCAAAGCTTAGTCGTGGTACTTCCGTATCTGGGGAGGAATTAGGTTTTGTTTTTACACGTGCGTCCCTGGCAAAGCATTTAATCTTGCGTACGAGTACAGTACTGTAGAAGTACAAGTACATATGTGTGCCAGGAGGGGCCAGCAGGCCAGGTCATTCCGCGGCCAAGTGTCTTTGATAAAGCTCCAACCGAACCCCAATGAAGGAAGGACGTTCTTGCTCTGGTCTGCAACAGTGCACGACAAAGGCACCACCTGGGCATTCACGGCATTTTTCTTGTTCATTCCAAATTGCCAAACTCGAAGTCACCGATGTGTCCGGCGTAGATAGTTCATAGGCTGCTTAGTCGAACCGGATAATTAATCGTCTCCCTGTGCAGCCATTTCCCCAATACGGCACGGCTCTTGCATGCAACCAGACTCGACAAGTACGACCTACCGGCTTACAGGAGAAGGTTGATGTGCGCGTACTGACAGAGGCGAGGGGCTTTATTGAGTGAGTGCTAGGCCGAGAGGACTTCTTTGCTGAAAATGTCATCCGCTTCGAATACACCTCCCGACGACTATTTTAATGATCTTTCCCAATCAACGGGCAATCCGGTATCAAACAACGCTCAGCGGGGCTCCGCAGACATGGCAGGCGCAACAACAGAAGGACATGAAGGAGATGCGACAATCCCTAAGCCCAAAAGAATTGCGTGCATTATATGTCGAAAGAGGAAACTTAAATGCGATGGTTTGAAACCAAGCTGTTCAACATGTACACGATTGGGGCATAGTTGCGCTTATGACCCCATACGGAGGAAGTCTGGACCCAAACGCGGCTATGTGAAAGCATTAGAGGAACGCCTAAGTAAGTATCAGTATCTACGGATAGGCATCAGAATCAACGACTGCCTGTCACGGAAGCTTCGATGGAGGCTAATGTATTGTGCCTCTAGAACAAGTGGAGACAATGCTCAAAACTCAAGATCCACCGACCAAAACTACAAACATAAGCAGCGTCAGTGGGACAGGCATACCTCCCATCCCGGCACCGGTTATAGATGTGACGAGCCCGGCTGTTGATGTTGACAGTAATCGATGGCGATACAACAATGCAGCTCAACCGCCGTTGAATGGCATGAACTTTACGGCCAATATGGGGATAGGGATGGGAATCGAAGACAACACATTTACATGGGAAATGATTGGGCTAGGTATCGAAGAGCCTTTACCCATTCAAGAAGTGGTGGATGAAATGTATGTTCTGTAGAGCTCTTTGCAAACTCAAGCTTATATATATCATTCTAGGCATCAGATCTACTTCGATAAGATCCACCCCTCACTCCCAATGATACACAAATATCGCTATCTTGCTGCCATGAATCTGTAAGTATCCGA
Source organism: Clarireedia sp. CPB17 (assembly GCA_002242865.1). NCBI lineage: Eukaryota > Fungi > Ascomycota > Leotiomycetes > Helotiales > Rutstroemiaceae > Clarireedia > Clarireedia sp. CPB17. The sequence continues at coordinate 14,864 of LLKJ01000970.1, read as the reverse complement.
TTGTTCTCAGGATAGTCTTGGTGCAATGTTGGGAACGATATCATCTATTTCTTTAAAAGCTAACATGGACTTGTTAGCGCTCCAAATCAACGTCCCCCAGTTGCGCTACGTTATGCGATGTGGACACTTGCTGCATCTGTTTCGGATAAGTATATTGATCTTAAAGAACATTTCTACCAGAGGGCACGGAAATACATCGAGTTGGATACACTAAAGGGATATGGAGAACACATGATGAGCGTTGCCCATGCACAAGCGCACACTCTTTTAGCTTCTTACGAATTCAAAATGATGTACTTTCCGCGGGCTTGGATGAGCACTGGTGCCGCCATCCGGTTATGTCAGATGTGAGTGAACTCCCATGAATTTGAAATTAAGCTGACCAAGTCAAGGATGGGTTTGCATCGGCTTGATGGCGCTGGCATGGATGTCAAACAGTGTCTTCCGCCACCACGGGATTGGACTGAGCGAGAGGAAAGGCGCCGAACATTTTGGATGGCTTTCTGTGAAGACCGGTATGCTAGCATTGGTACTGGATGGCCCATGGTTATAGAAGAAAGAGATATCTTATCAGATCTACCTGCTTCAGAAGAAGCTTTTGAGATGAACAAACCGGAGCGGACACAATCCTTGAATGACGCAATGAGCCCCTCCGGTGCCTCCAAGCTATCATCCTTCGCCGGAGTCGTCCTAATGGCTTGTCTCTTCGGACGAAATCTTATCCATCTACATCGTCCAGATGACGACGATCGTGATAATGATCTGAACGGCGCATTTTGGAAACGGCACCGACAGATGGACAACATCTTACTTAATACCTCCCTTTCTCTTCCGTTTCATCTACGACTACCCCACGGTATTGCCAATTCTAATATTGTCTTTGCGAATATGAACATTCATTCTTCGACCATATGTCTGCACCAAGCTGCGATTTACAAGGCGGAGCAAAATCGACTGCCTAGTTCTATCAGTGCAGAAAGCAAAATGAGGGCCATCACTGCCGCAAATGAGATCGCCAGCATCATGCGCATGATCTCTCACATGGATCTTTCATCCGTAAGTTAACAGTTCGTTTAGTATGATCATCCAACTTGCTAACAAGTTTCTAGATGAATCCATTTATATGTTTCTGCTTATATGTCGCCGCGCGTGTCTTTGTTCAATACTTGAAGAGCCGACCTAAAGACTCTCAAACTGCGGACTCCTTACGATTTCTGTTGTCTGCCATGAATGCATTAAAGAAGAAGAATCCCTTGACTGAATCATTCTTGGTGCAATTGGATGTTGATCTGGAAGCACTCGGCATGCGTAACGACAAATACAAAGAAGTCTTTGGGTACGATGAGGACTATGTAAGTTCTGCGCTTAATTGTTTTTGAGCGAATGTTACTAACGGAGTTAGCTTGGACTTGCGAGCGCAAAGTCAGTCAAAATTGGAACAAACTCAAAAGGAGGCCAATATGAAAATCCCTGTACGTTTTTGAGGTTCTCTAAAGACGTGCCTGTCGGTATAGATGAACCAACAGCCGGTTCAGGTCAAAACACATCGGATACGGCGAGTGGGGAAGCACCAACGAGTGGGAGGACAGACTCTTTCCCCCGAAATTTTGGTTCCGAACAAGACAATTGGAACCCTCTTAATGATCAGTCTCGCTCACAGGCGGAAGGGCCTACTCTTCTCGTCGGCCAAGGAATGCCTATGTCTAGAGAGATAAACAATAATTACGGCACCGACGGAAGTAGCACGGGAGCAGACAGCGGCCTGTCACCCAACGCTGGTCCCTCCAATCAACACACACCTAACTCCTCCACAGCTTCCGAGACTCGACCAGCTAACCTCCCCCATGGTCAAGGTAGCACGAACAGTCGTTCGTTTGAAACAAGTTCAGGCTCACACACTACGAGCCATGTCCGTTCGTTCGACCCCTGGTTCACCACGCAATCCGACTATAGCAACATTCCTCCAACGGGAATGGAACCCGGTTCATTTAACGTGCCGGATACTCCAGGGAGAAGCTTCGCTTCCCCGGGTGGATGGAGTATGAGTGGGCAACAACAGTCTACGGGATTAACACCTGTGGGCGAGGGTTTGTTTAGGCATATGATGGGCTTGGGGCCGATGGATCCCATGGATATGGAGATTTGGGAGGGGAACACGTAAATTTGGATATAGCGGGATAGCGAGGCGTTGGAAAGGCTATATACTGTTTGGTGGCTGAATGAATTGGTGAGTAGGCTGGGATTGGCATCAGGTTTGGCATACGGTTTTGATTTGGACTTGGACATGGGTGATGAGAAGGCGACATATATGGATGGTAAATATCCATAAAGAGTTCAATTGTAAGGTGCATGGCGATGATAAGATGGTTTTCAAGATCTGCATCCGAGTAGTCAATCTACCCTCCTGTCTTTAACGTTGGGATGGGGATGGGATTGGACGTCTATTTATGATATTTGTAAGATATTCTGACTACTTATGGTAGTTTTACTGGGCAGGCAGCTCTCCTACGTAACGCTAGGTGTCCTATGAATTGAGTCTTTCATCCCCTCCTGTAGTGAGATTTAGGTTTCAAGCAAGTCTCAATTACATTTCTATCGATATGTTGGTATTTTCTGAGCAGTAGTGATCTCGCAAGATACGATAATCTTGAAAGTGCTCACCGGATTAGGTGCAATTTATTATGTTCACTGGTACATGCAAAGCAATACCATGAGCCAGTGTAACCAGTACCTTTAGCAGCCTCCGATACACCCTATCCCCATCCTCCACCAAGCAGTCCGCGCCTCTCCTCGGGTGTTTCTGCCCCGAGAATACTACCACCACACCTCTTCCCTATCGAAGCGAGCTTTTTTTTGGATTTCGGTCCGAAAGTCAAGGGATGGGGTGGGCTGTGTGCTGTTGTGTTACTTGGAGGTGTTGCTATGTCTTCCATTCGCTGTCTGTCTGTCTGTTGTGTTGCCCACCTACGCCGTAGGAGCGGAATCATGTAGAGTGTTGTTGTGTAACGTTTACTGGCGTTGTTGTGTAGCATTTACTGGTGTTGTTACAATGCTTGTAGTTTTAGAGGAATGGGGGCGGCTTACGTGGACGGGGGAGAGGAGAAGGGGTGCGTGCTGTGCCGAGTACGAGATATGGGAGTGTGGTTACTTTTGCTGAGGCTAGGATGGAGAAGCTGCGGGGTAGGAGGGCGTTGAGTGGGTGGGATGAGGAGATTATGGGGAGATAATGGGGAAGGTGTTGGGAAGGATACGGATACAGATAGGAGTCTTGGCTAGAAGCTGAAAAAGTGTCATTGGAAGAGGTGTGGTATGACTGGATTGTGGGACGGGATGCGGGATGGGGGTGGAGAATAGGAACAGTAATGTAGGGGAAGAAGAAGAAGAAGAAGAAGAAGAAGAAGAAGAAGAAGAAGAAGAAAGTTGTAATAGTTTGCATATAGAAGGTATCGTAGGGCTGGATATCCATCCGTATGGACGAGATGAACATGCGAGTGTTATAAGGCTGCATATGTGACAGGCAGAAACCTTCTGGAGGAAAGTGAGCTCGCGGTATTCGTATATGCATGCGTTCACTTAAAAGATGAAGAAAGGTGGTTGGGGTAAAGCTGGGATGAACACTAGGGTTGGAGATACGATATTTGCAAGAAGAACAGACGAGATTGGCTGGGCTTGGAAGCCTGGGGAACAGAGATGATTTAAGAACTTAAGAGTGAGCTGGTGGTGAAGGAAGAGCGTAGAGCATATAAGTAGTTATATAGAGAAGCTGGAATATGAAATAAAAGGTACCTTCTCGTGCGGTGTGCAGGAGACTGAGGATGAGCAGCACCAAACACAGTTGAAGAGGGTAACATCATTGGTAGGTGAGTATATTCATGCCATTCTATATTGTACATCGCATATAATGACTTATGCATACAATACAGAAGATCTCCATTCCCACATACACATAGCTTGACGATGAATGAGTCAACGCAAGACAGTCCTCTACTTGGCTCTCCTCTTTCCTTGGTTTCGTACCCGCGGCGTAACAACGTATTTGTTTGGGTTACGAACTTTTCTTGTTTTGTATCCTCCTTTGGCCTTTGCAATGGATTAGTATGAGACAAAGATGCACGCTGAAGGAATCTTGATGTACGTACCGGCATACCCCATGGACTGACTGGGTCAACATTACCCTTCGATTTACCTCTTCCTCCTCCGTGAGGATGATCGGCTGAAAGAACACCACGTTAGTTTATCTCGAGATGGAGAAGGAAAAAGGTGACATACCAGCGTTCATAGCTAAACCTCTGACTGTCGGTCGGATGTTCAGCCAACGCTTACGACCAGCTTTTCCCAGTTGTCGATGCTGATAATTGGGATTGCTAGCAACTCCAACAGTAGCACATGCCTCTCTACTAACCTTTCGAACTTCACCACTCTGTAGCCGGACTGTAACATATTGCGGCTTTCCAGCCGTTGATTCATCATCCTTTGCGACCACAACTGCATAGGTTCCTGCACTTCTGCAGAATACGGCGCCTCGTCCTCTCGATGATCCGACATTGTAGACCATAGTTCCGATAGGAATCATATGTAATGGCAAGCAGTTACCTCTCCATGCGGTCTTTGAAGCCAGCACACCAGGATCCACATACCCTCCCATGCTTGCTAGCAAGTCTTTAGGAATACCTGCTCGATAACTTTGCACTACGTCTCCGGCCCTCATGCCTTCTGCGGCAATGATGTAACTTTTGCGTCCTGTGGATTGTTCATTTAATAATGCAATGTGTGCACTTCTTCCAGGGTCATGCTCGATTCTTTCCACTGTGTGTTTTCCAGGTGTCATTCGATTGAAATCCACTGTGCGAATTCTCCTCTTGTGTCCACCACCTCTATGTCTAACCGTGACTCTACCACTATTGTTTCGTCCTCCCTTCCCGTGTCCAGTCTTCGCGAAAGTCAGTGGTAAGAATGGACGGCCTTTCCACAGATGATCGTTGATGGGTCTTTTAAGATGTCGCACACCGGGTGTTCGTGGTTTGTATGTTCGCATAGCAAAAGCTGTATTGCCGGCATCTTCTGGGGTAGCAGGAGGACCAAAGCCCGCTGCTTGTGCTTGTCCTGAAAGAGTCTCCGTCTTCACCGGCGCGATCACCGTTGCGTATGTTCGCGGAAAATGTCGAGTGACGGGTAAAGAATTGCCTGCTGCCCTTGGACACTGCCGCGCCAGTATTCTGGGTTGAAACATTATGAATATTGTCGATCGGCTGAAGCGACCGCAAGTCGATTGATGTACTCGCTATAGCGAGTGAGCACAAAGAAGGAAGGTGGGGTTCGTGAGGGTCGACGTCGTTGCAGTGTGAAGCTATCTCAAAGTTCTTAAGAGGGACTAAGACCGAATTAGGGTTAGCTCCAGCGTGCTTCGAGGGGACGGGGCCAGCATTTGTACCCTTTATGACGGATATGAATTGTCTTACTTTGATGGGACTTTTACAGTAAGGAAATGGCGACGGAAGGAATTAAAGCTAGCCGGTAGCAAGCAATCGACGTCTCTCTGTCTATCAAAATCGGTCCCCATGTCTTGCATTAAAACCGCTTCCTCGAGATTTCCCTTTTCGAACAGCGATACTAGCCACAGCAGCGTCACCTGGAGAACCCCCCACCAGCCACACTGCGAGTTTCCCAGCCACGAACGCGGTATCTGTCTTGGCTCGGACGGGTGGTGCGACCACTAAGAATTCAGAAGGATCTCGTTGCCCAGCGGTTTCCCAGGACATGACCATGGATAAACAAAGCTTTGGCGTCTAAGCAACTTGCACAACTCCAAAAGAGGGTGAAAAGTGGTGAAAAGTGGTGAAAAGAAGGAAAAGTTGTGCCAATTGTGGATCCCAGACTTCCTTGAGAAACTTACACTCGTACCTATGACTACGACCGAGAGAAATGCAAAACAATACAGCGCACTAAGTTATCCATCCCCTCTTCAATTTTTCCATTTTCTTTCCAGAGACAAGACACGACAACGTTAACGCGGAGAGCAACTTTTTGGAACACTTCTTTTTGGCAGAGAATACTTCGTACTTACCAATTCTCCTTGCATACCTACATATAAACAAAACAAATACAGCTTTCCTCAAGGTACATCCGTACGGCACAGGAACAAGAGTCGAGAGTTGCAACTTGCCATATACAGACAGGGATTTGGCCCGCGAGACACGCTAACTCGCCCACAACAAGCGAGAGTGCCTGGCAACCTGGGAGCTCTGACAACCTCTTTAGAAGACGAGAAGAACCTCAACTTTCCCTCACAAAACTCTACTTTCTCTCATTTTCATCCTCTTCAACCCTCGACACCATAACACGACCTCGCCCACTCCATACCGTTGTCGTCCAAACCTTGACCAGCTTCATACGCCCTTCGACTATTCGCCCAACAGAGAGACATTCGAGCCCCGTCTGAACCCCATCGTCAGTGTTCCGGATATCCACACGTATACGCCAAAAAAAGACATTTCTGCATCTTTGTCAACACGATATACCCACCAACGCACCTTGACCTATCACCAATTACACGTCGTGATCTTATAAAGTACTGCTGTACTATCATGTATGTGTACTCTTACCATTCCTCCTCTCTCTGTGATTGAGGTGTCGCGTCTTCATGTCGTCGCCATTTTCCATTTATCACGCGCTTCCAACACCTACACCGCGTCATGCTAACGCCCTCTTAGCCATCCACGCCCTCTTCCTTCTCACAACACTACCAATATTAATACCTAATATCACGACAATCAACATGCCAGTTGTAAGTGTCCTTATCCGATATTTTTTTTTTGCAATCATGCCAAGACCTTCAAGTCCCTCAATTGATCGTGCACGAGCTAATTGTTCAATTGCACAGAGTCGAGCAGCGAGCCGCAGGGCTCCCACTAACGAGAATGATGAAAATGCACCTGCTGTTACCACGCGTCTCACTCGATCTAAGTCCGCAGCATTCAGTACAGAAGATGCTGCGGGTGCCGTTAAGAAACCACTTGCTTCGAAAAAAGCTGCCGTTAATACTCAACCACTCCGAAAGCGTGCTGCATTGGGGGATGTAAGCAACGTCACGAAAGGCGAAGCTGTTGAGGGGAAGAAGGCTACTGCGGCAAAGGGCGGCCTTGTGTCGAAGGCCTCACAACCGACTGGTGTACAGAAGAACACATCACGATCAGTTCTCGGAGCGAAGGACACGAACAAGAAATCAATTGGCAAGGCGGCTGGATCCGGTGTCATGGGAAGCAAGAGAAAGACTACAGCTACGGCAGCATTACAAGCAACAGTTGTCAAGGAAGAAACGCCAGTCGAGGATGAGCAACCATCAAGAAAGAAGATCCACATCGAAACCGAGAAACGCGAGGTAGTCGAAGAGACCAAGGAGAACGTCAGCACAACTAAAGCGGCAGAACCAATCGTTGACCCAGAGCCAAAGGAATCTGTTCGAGTAGAGTTCGCTGAGGGCCTCCGTGATTTGGACGCTGAAGACCTTGACGACCCTTTGATGGTTGCTGAGTATGTCGTGGAGATTTTCGAGTACCTGAAGAAGTTGGAGATTGCTACCAAGCCCAACGAACAGTACATGGATCACCAAGAGGATCTAGAATGGAAAATGCGCGGCATTCTCGTCGATTGGCTTATCGAAGTCCACACCCGCTTCCACCTCCTGCCGGAAACTTTGTTCCTCGCCGTTAACATCATTGATCGATTCCTCTCTACAAAGGTTGTCCAGCTCGACCGTCTCCAGCTTGTTGGTGTCACTGCCATGTTCATCGCCTCCAAGTACGAAGAAGTTCTCTCTCCCCACGTCGCCAACTTCCGCCACGTCGCCGACGACGGTTTCACTGAGGCCGAGATTCTTAGTGCTGAGCGATACGTCCTCAGCGCCCTCAACTACGACTTGAGCTATCCTAACCCAATGAATTTCCTCAGACGTATCTCGAAAGCGGACGAATATGACATCCAAACACGTACATTGGGTAAATACCTAATGGAGATTAGTCTTCTTGACCACCGCTTCATGAAGTACCTTCCTAGTCGTATCGCCGCTGCGTCAATGTACCTCGCCCGTACTATCCTAGAGAAGGGTGAGTGGGACCCGATGTTGACCCATTACTCTGGGTATAACGAAGAAGAGATTGAGCCTGTCTTCCATTTGATGGTTGACTATTTGGCGCGTCCTGTTTCTCATGAAGCTTTCTTCAAGAAGTACGCCAGCAAGAAGTTTTTGAAAGGTAAGCGTCTTCACTTCGGGTATTAATACACAACTAACATGTAAGCAGCCTCCATCTTAACCAGACAATGGGCCAAGAAACACGCATCGCTATATGGCATCGACATCACTCAACCTCTTGACGCTACTTCATAGGCGCATGATTCTATCCATATCGCTACCTTTATCGTGCTTTCCTCTGGATACACCCTTTGCATTAACTGGTTGGGATACGCGTGGTTTTTATGACGGATGATATTATGGATTCGACGACCAAGCATACACATACCATTGTCGTTGCAAAAATGGTTCGCTTTGGTTAGGGTCGAGGCTTTCCGCGGCGTTTTTTATCTTTGTAGCTGGGCTTTGGTGCATTGCTGTTCATTATAAAGTCGGCGTCTGCGTCTGTATGCTATGGAATATACAGTAAAGGCGTTTGGGGTTTTGTGTCCTTTTTGCAATAGCTTCCCACATCGCAGCAAAGTTTCTGTCCACCGGCACATAGCAGAAAAGTCTTCGCAGTTTGCTCCCTTGCTGTCACGAGTAGAGCTAAGATGGGATATTTATTTTTTTGCACGATAAGCAGATGGATACACTTTTGTTGTACATATATTTTAGTCTCGGAATTACCATTATGACCATATAGCAAGGGGCTTAGAAGTGGACAACAAGGTAACACTCTAACACTCTGTCGTTCTCGTGTACAATGAATGTGATGTGGGCACAAGCAAAACCCAGGTATCGACCCCAGTTAACCCCACCATCTCCTACGAAGGTTTGTGGTCTCCAAGGCTTCATGTTGTGTGACCCTGGTCGGTCCTCGATAGACGATACAGCGTAGACCTCCCAAGCGGCCAATTGGTTGGAGTCAAATAATGACTTCATTTCCGTCACGTGAAATGGCTGAAGTGCGGACGATGGAGATCCGCGTTCCGAGCTCCCATTTGGCGATCGTGAGAAAATGGACACTTCGGGAATGGTACCTGAGGTCTGAGTGGGGATGCATGATGGATATTCACTATTTACCGATACTTCGATACATCGATCACACGTCCAAACTTTCCCATCAGCTTTCCCACCATAATTAGCTGGCTCGTGTGGAACGGCCAACATGCAGGTGGCTTTTCCATCATCGGGCGTCAACAACCACTTCTCGCCTATTCCGTACAGTACCCGTACAGTACTGGTCTCCTCCTTATCAATAAACTACGCTTGACACTATGCACACCATGCACACCATGCAGTACGTAGGTGGTACGGTACTTGCCTATGTCCTGAGAGAAAGGCCACGCGGGGCACTTTCTAAACGCAAGTGCGATCCTACCAGGCAGGCGAGGCAGCCATCTCCAAGCCTCTAGTGACCCCTCGGAACGTAGCTTACCTAGCCAGTAACGTTCCACGGTGTTTGTTGGCCCATCTAGACTCGAGGACATCTATGCAGTCTATTCAGACCTTCTCACCCGCCCGAGCTTGGGTTACCGTTGTTTGAGTGGCTAGCTTCCTTTCCCTGTTCCTTGTTCCACCTTTTCTTATCTCTTCATTCACTTCTACTTTGAATACTTAATGGAGCCGTATTCCCCTACCCCAAGATGAAACATGCGAAATGCTCGTTTGGAAAGATCATCATCTCGCAATAACGGTAGTAGTATTTTATGGAAAGAGAATATCGTAGAGGAAGACAGTATTGTTCCGCTTTTGAATATGGGCGGTTCTTCGACGTTCGGTGAGGAGGGGGGTATTGTGAAGATCGTGGACGGCATCAGAGCTGAGGATTGTATGGCACCCTACCTACTGTTTGTGTGCTCTAACAATCGCTGTGCTGACCTGTTTGGCAGTGCAAAACTCACAAGCACGCACGAACGGAAATGGCCTCTACCAAATAACGTCGAATACATCGACTGTCGAAGAGCTCCCTTACAACTATGACCAGCTTACGATTATGGAAAAGAAGTCATTCTTGGTGACCAGAGAGTTAAACAGAATGGGCATGGGTCGTTACCAGTGGTCAATATGGGCGTTGTGCGGTCTCGGATATTTCCTGGACTTACTCTGGGCACATGCTTTTGGGTTGATTGCGCCGGCAATGCAGAAGGAGTTTGGGTTCTCAGGTGACTAGCCTTGATGATGGGCTTGTGTGACTGTTTCATAAGGCTAAACAGGTGTACAGAACAGAAACTGGGGCTCCTGTTCACGGCTGTCAATACTGGATTGACCGCGGGTGCGTTGATCTGGGGTGTTCTGGTGGATGTCATTGGTAATTCCAGGGTTCACGCAAGCAATATTTCATTATCTGACAAGTGACTGGCAGGTCGAAAATGGGCCTTCAATGGCACGGTCTTGGTGTGCTCAAGCTTCGGTATCCTGATTGGAGCCCCAAGTTCATATCCAGCTATACTGGCGTTGGTCGCTTTCACTGGCTTTGGCATAGGAGGAAACATTCCGATTGATACTACTATTGCTCTCGAATTTCTTCCCGAGGTTAGCTCAACTATATTCTTCGTTGAGTAGGCACCTCATTAACTTCGTGCGCAAATAGAACAAGCGATTTCTCTTAGCGCTCCTCTCAATCTTCCAACCCGTCGGCGTGGTCGCCTGCAGCGGAATAGCTTATGGACTCATACCCCCTTACTCATGCGCCGAGGGTCTGCCATCTTGTGCAATCTCTAACTTAGCACCAGGAGCTTCATGTTGCAGCAGAGAGAACAACCAAGGATGGAGATATCTCTTATTTACCCTTGGCGGAGTATCATTCTTCATATTTACTCTTCGATTCTTCGTCTTCAGGCTACAGGAGTCCCCCAAATTTCTGCTAAGCAAAGGCAAAGATAAGGAGGCCGTTAAAGTGTTGCAGGTCATTGCAAAGACGAACAATACCACTTGCCGACTTACGAATGAGGACTTCGCAGAGCTGGACTTTGATGAAGAACTACGATCACCGGCAGCGAACAACACTGGTGACACCCGCCTCCGCGGAGGAAAATCGTACAGCTACGCAACGATGAAAAACATGCTTATGCGCGAGCTGAAACGGATCGGAACGCTGTTTGCAACGAGGAAGTTGGCGCGCGTTACTATTTTAGTGTGGGTGATATATGCCTTCGATTATTTTGGCTTCTCCATTGCAGGTACTGTACCCTGACCTCTGATATATAGATGATTTGCTAACAGGCCTCCGCAGGTGCATACCTACCTACCATTCTGGTACGAAAAGGTGCAGCACACCATGCTACCACTGCCGAAACTTATCGCAACTTTGTCATAATATATCTCCCCGGTATAGTAGGTGTGAGTCTTGGCGGGCTCATGACCAAAGTACCACGGGTCGGTAGAAGATGGTCTATGGTAATCTCGTCTGCGTTGATGGCCACATCGCTTTTCCTTTACGCCGCAATAGACACCCAAGTAGCGAACATAGGTATTACTGCCATGGAATACTTCTTCCAATCTATGTTCAACTCGGTGTTGTACGGTTGGACACCAGAAGCTTTTCCTGCTCCGGTAAGAGGAACAGCCAGCGGGATGGCTAGTTGTTGGGGAAGGCTATTTTCTATATTCAGTCCAATGATCGCAGCGAGGATTCTGGAGAAGAGTATGAATGGAGTTTTGTTCTTGGCTGGCGCAGGAACTTTTGTCGCTACACTGGGCATATTGGGATTGCCAGATAGCGTTATGAGAGGTGATGAATTATAGAATAGGCCCAAGGAAACTTTTGCGTAGAATTAGAGGATAGAACATCCTACTAGATGGATTGGGGCTTGGTATTAGGGTAGTAAAGATATCATGAGATCGGCTAGAAATCAATTATGAGTTATGCAATGAAATGGCGAAGCTCAACAGAGAAATTATACGCTCGTGTCAACTGCCATCTTATAATTATTTTGATGAAGCATCAGTGTCGAGTTGAGAGTCGATCAGGAGAGGAAGTCACACCTTAGCGAGCAAGGTCACTAGCGCCTTCTGTCGATAAGAGCTACCCTGAGCTTGAATCAACAGAGGCAACCAACAATCACTACGAGAGCATTATTCCAGCGCACACTCGCTCCGCACCGCATCTGATACCCAAAGGAGCTGAGTTATAAGTTTACAGATTATTACATTTGGTGCGCACAACTATTTACGGCTCTTACATTCACCATGTCTCTCGATCCGCCCACCTATCTTTACTCGTTGATGAACAACATACGTCAACGTCCGATACCCTGGGATGGCGCCGTTCGAGCTGGCACAATCAAAGAAGACCAATTGAATAAGGTCAGAGCGGTTGATAAAGTCAGAAAGGAACAGAGGAAAGAGGTCGTGGAAAAGGATCCCGCTGCATATCGTCAGCTGTTCGTGGGTACCGACGAGGAACCAAGTGTGTTGGAATCGGCGACGAAAGCAAAGCGTCCGGATGTTGTTCAATACCTTTTAGTCTTATTGAGTGATTTACTTGATGGTATGATATATACTGTATTTGGATCGTTCTTTGTGTGCTGATCTGGTCATGGCAGGAATCCCAACACTGTCGAAGACGCTCGCGGAGCACGATGATCCCTACAAGCCTTTCCTCCCATTACTGACCCAGTCCAACGACCCCGAAAGTCCTATACCACTGCTCACATCTACGGTTCTCACTGGTATCATCTCGGGCTCAAATGATACCTCAGCGAAAGCGGCCGAGGCTATGCCTAAACTACTGGCCTACCTGTCGACGTTGGCAAAGAGCTCGGACGGTGGTCTACAAGATATCGCATGCTTACAATATTCATCGTTATTGCAAGGAAAGAAGTCGCGTGAGATTTTCTGGGAACAAAAGGCCGAGACAGTGGCACCTTTGATCGATATCTTAAAATCGGCTGCTGGCGTCGCGAATGGGGATTCGGCCTCAACTCTATGGAGCGGTGCTGCGAGTGTGCGAAGTGGGCCGGAGGGAACTTTGGGCGGTGGTGTGGGCTTACAGTTGCTCTACCATGTCCTTTTGGTTCTGTGGCAGTTGAGCTTCGAGGGTGCTGCGATTGGAGAGGGTCTTGAGGAGTAAGTACTTTTGGTGGACGAGATAACATGATGGACAGCTAATGGATGTTTTGCAGCGAATACGACATCATTCCCCTTTATACCCAGCTTCTAAGGTTATCACCTAAAGAGAAGACAACTCGTCTCTTGGTGTCCTCGCTATACAACATTCTTTCATCAAATCAAACCACCTTGTTGCCCGCCGCAGTCTTTGCTCGTCTTCCAGCTCTCCTACAAAACCTTACTGGGCGTCATCTCACAGATGAAGACCTTTTGGCAGATGTCAAACAGCTGACAGAAATGCTCGAGGAACACACAAAGACTCAAACTACTTTCGACGAATATGCCGCAGAGGTTAACTCGGGACACCTCCGTTGGTCACCACCGCATCGAAACCAAATTTTCTGGACCGAGAATGCTCGTAAAATCCTTGAGTACGAGCAAGGGGAGCTACCCAAAAAGCTCGCAGAGATCATGGGTAAAGCATGGGATAACGACAAACAAGTTCTTGCCATTGCCTGCAATGATGTTGGACATCTAGTAAGAGAAGTCCCGGAGAAGAGGTATCAACTTGAGAAACTAGGGCTGAAGGCAAGAGTTATGGAATTGATGACGGAACCAGATGAGACGGTCAGATGGGAGAGTTTGAATGCCTTGTCTGGATGGTTGAGATATAGTTTTGAGACGAAGTGAAGCGCTGCGTAGATATCATAAGTAAATGGATTGTGGGGGGCTGTATTATTGAAAGGATGGCGAACTTGCATTTTCGATTGTTTGCAATGCATAAAACAAATTCCCTCTGAGTATTGATTGTGGATGCATAGATGTTCGAATAGAGTAGAGTAGAGATGGCGAATCAAGGCGTTGAAATCCATCTCTAACAGCTGTCTTTGTGGGCTGTTGTTCTCCTAATCGATGCGTTTAAATTTACAGGCCTGTACCCCGCGGAATTTCCCCACCTTCAGCAAGATACAGCAAGATACAGCAAGTACTGTAGTAAGCCGATTTCGGGCGTAACCTCAACTGAGTTCGGAAGCTTTTGATTTTCGAGATTTCTACTCATTCAACAACATTTACACTTCAAACAACAACCAATTGATTCAAGATGAGACGCTTCAAAGCTGTATCGAGCGTCTATGATGCTACTTTAATCCAGCGCAACATCCCACGCAGCTCGCGTCGCCTTTCTACAGCTGTACAACGAACCACTCAAAGAACATTCGCGCCGACAGCTACCTCGATTGCACACCTATCTCGCACATGCCCTCCTCGAAATAAAGGCTCCATTCTCCAACGCAGAAATGCTTCATCTACTCCTGCTCCAACCGATCTCCGCAAAACTCCTCTCTACGAGCTGCACCTCTCGCACGGCGGGAAAATGGTTCCATTCGGCGGCTTTCACATGCCTGTATCATATTCCGCGCTCTCGATCACCGCATCCCACCACTTTACCCGTGAACATGCGTCGCTTTTTGATGTTTCGCACATGGTGCAGCATTATTTCTCGGGGCAAGGGGTAGAGGACTTTTTGGAGAGGATTACGCCCATGCATGTGGGTGCGTTGCATGGCGGGGATGGGGGTCTGAGTGTGCTATTGACGGAGCAGGGGGGTATTGTGGATGATACTATTATTGCGAGATTAGGA
>LLKJ01000968.1:0-13542 GCA_002242865.1 Clarireedia sp. CPB17 | reverse complement strand
GGGGGGTTGCGGGGAAGTTTGACGTAAACGTGGTGGTGGTGTTGGATGAGAAGGGAGGGGTGATGGTGCGAATAGGAGGTGGGAGCGTATACACGGTCCAATAGGCATCCAGCAATGCAACGATTAGAAAGACAAGGATTAGATTGGAGAAACGGGATTGTGGATTTTGGTGCAGATGAAATCGTGGGGGGCGGAGGTACCGCCGGGGAAGGATTGACATTGGTTAAAGATTCTGGTCTGCTTTTGGTGTGTGTGGTGCGTGCTCGTTCGGGCTGATGTGATGTGGTGTGGGTAGGATTTTGAAGGTGGGAATGACTGCAATTGGCTTGACGTGAAAAAAGGGAGTGTGAATGAAAGTGGATAAGAGAGCGGGCCAAATACGGGCAAGAAAGGCTTATTGTAACATAAGATATACAAGGTGCGTGGGATTCGGGGATTTGGACAGGGAAGGGAAGGTGGTGTGGTGAGTCCGAGAAGGAATTCACCACTTTGACTCAACGTCGTACCACTCGTACGCCGTCACTGTAGGATTGAGGCGTGGACGAGGGGAAGTCCTTTATCATGGCTTACATCAGCCAAGGCGCATATGGATCGAAAAGGGTGTCTCCGAATGCTTGCGAGTAGTGTGATTTGTTGATCTGCCGCGGGATGGATGTTGGTGGTGTGGCGCGACCAATTTGCGAAATACGAAATAGCGGGAATGCACTGTGATTCTGCAAGCTTACTACAAACTCATTGTAATAGGAGAGGTCGATTTGACAAAGAACTGATATACAGCTTGGATGTGCATGTTGGTGTAAATGTTGTATCCAGAGTTGTTGTCGAAACAGATCCAAATGAAGTCCTCGGCGGTAATTGGGTTGCTCTCCCTAATCTGCGGTGGCTTAGTCAGTGTGGCACAAGCTTCGCTCATTCCCAACAGGTTAACTCATGTTATGCGAAACATCAATTATCAAATTCTAATCTATATTCTGATTTCTATGTCTATTCCCATCTATAGTCTCGATTGGTTTGCCTCAAACTCCTTGCTAAATGCCCAAGTGGTATATCCTTTCTCTTCCTTCGCGTTATAAAACAAATTTCTATCATATGGTGTGAACTCAATGCCTTCCTTGACACGATATACCAGGTCTGGGTTTGCGATGAAATGTCGTCCAAAGACCGCTACGACGTCCTTTCCCTTGTAGATTTCGTCGACTGCCTCCTTAGCAGTGTCTGCTGTAAGACCTCCAGCAATGAAGATTGGGGTGACGTTATCCCAAATATCGACCAAGAAGTCGAGTTTCTCACCTACCGATTCCACATCTGTATTTCCGTCGATTCTGCCTTCGACGAGATGGAGGTAGGAGATCTTCAATTGCTTGAGTTCCTGCGCAATATAGCTGAATTGCGGAACAGGGTCGGCCATCTTCATGTCCTGGAACGACGAGTAAGGGCTCAGTCTGTAAGCAGTTCTGTCGGCCCCAATGGCATTGGCAATAGATTTGGCGACTTCGATACCGAGTCTCGCCCGCTTCTCTATGCTTCCTCCCCAGGCATCGGTACGCTGGTTGGCCGTATCTTGTAAGAACTGGTCGAGTATATAGCCATTTGCGCCGTGAATCTCAACACCATCAAATCCGGCCTCGACTGCATTTTTTGCGGCCTGAGTGAATAAGGTGATGTATTCCTCGATCTCAGCCTCAGTCAGCTCCTCTGGTTGAGCTTCGCCCTTGATAGCGATAGGACTGGGTCCCTTGAGCTTTGCACCATACTTTTTCAACACCTCCGCTGGAGCTCCCCGGCCCATTGCAAACAGTTGCATATAGATGTATGACTTCTTCGCATGTACGGCTTTGGTAACTTTCTTCCATGCATCGATTTGGGCTTGGTTCCATATCCCCGGCGCATTCATATAACCAACGGCTTGGGGTGCGATAAAAGTACCCTCGGTAATCAGCAATGTGCCAGGGACGGAGGCACGTTGTGCGTAGTACTCTGCGACGAATGGAAGCGGTACATTGTCATCGTTTGCGCGGAATCTGGTGAGGGGCGCTAAAGCAATACGGTGCTGGAGGTTGACAGTTCCCACTCTGAGAGGTTTGAAAAGAGCGGATGAAGACATCTTAAACAGTCAGTCAGGCGAAAACGATGGGGTAGGAAGAATGAGCTGAGTGAGTAGATGAGGAAATCGAGATGCAATGGAGGGTGCCATTGCTTATATAGCCTCTCTATCAACGTGAAAAAGTGCAAAATAGATAACCGTCGATCATAATGATTGCCGGTTTGATTGCCTCGATTGCTCAGCAACCGCGATTGCGGCATCGGATAAGCACAAGGTGAGCTTAGCTAGCAGTTTCAGGGAGATATGATATCTCCGAGGTGGGTACCGAAAGGCGTCATTGGTCTTCTATCTGCTTCTCGATTCTACCACACCACCGGCACTGAAAAAATTCGAAGAAAAACGAGAAAACGTGGAACAGCGATCCGAAACGGCTAAATATGGAGCCTGATTTCTAATCGAGAGACGATCTTTATTCCCTGATTAGTGCAAAGATGCTCTTGATGTCTTATGTAAGCAGGTTCCTGATTTTCTTCAAGCCTAATGCCTCGTTAGCTGCACGCTCGGGACTACTGATGCCCGCTAGAGAATTGCTCCTCATAGCCTTCTATCATACACTGCGCCCTTGTCTGCACAAGGCTTGCATTACATTGTCTGACCGTCGACCCATTGTGATGATGGATGACTCTATCGAGATCACTAACTTGCTCAGCGGCTTCTCGATGAAGTAGAATGTCCGTCCGCCTTGTCATCCCATGATATTGATAGCCTGGCAATATGGATTTTTAATCATTCATAGCCTTGTCTCTTTACAAGCGATTCGTCTCCTTTTCTAGTCAGCATCACGGAATCTGTTTCAGGTCTCTCAGCATCATGGCCATATGCATGTTGCGTAAGATTCACCGCCGTCATGAGGGCGTCGAATGCTTTCGTTACATGCTTTGATACTGAATGGGAAACTTATGGGGAATCAAATGATTGATAAGTGTGCCGACTTACCGCTCGGCTTAATCTATTCGACAGCTATCAGACCATAGGAGAGGGGAAGAAGGATACTCACAGCTGCAGATGTCGTTGATGAGTAGGTTTTCATGTATGGGGAACCGTCATATTTGTCCTTGATTACTCGGAAGTCCGAGAGGCTCTGAAGCGGATCACTTCCTATCTGCCGTTACGATGGACTGTGAACTTACCAAGTCAGTCTTGATGTCACAACAAGTGAAGCTCCCAAGAGAGAGTCATGTGCTGCAAGACCGACATCAGAGGGGACGGCAACATACATCCAGATGTAGTCGAGGCCATTACTATCACTTCCATGCTATACTTCTGTGGATGGTACAACTGTGATGTCAGCCGCCCAAGTGGGTGCAAGCATATATCACACTCCCCTATACCTTGGCCAGTTTCGGGTATGCACAGCACGATGACTGGTCGGGCAGTAGACATCAAAAGAAACCATGAAAATGGCTGTCTGCATCACTTGTGATTCCGTAACGACAACTAGGGAGGTACGACCTGCCATCGAATGAGAATGGCAGGTTAGAAATCTTTTAACCGTGTGCATCGTAGTAGCTAGGTACCATTGCAACACAATCCAACCCTGAATATAAGTATCTCCGTTTTTCCCTCAACATTTATGCAGCTCATCTGTGCTCTGACTCCTCTATGCTCTTGCCCCCAAGGATCACGAGATTCATGTTCCAAAATCAATCTGCATAGCCTATTCAACGCCTGCTTCTTCTCACCGTATAACGAGCGAATTCTTCTTTCCAGATGCTGACGGCTAAGGAATCATTGCTTAGATCCTGCTTCTTCTTCCACAAAAGATAGCGAATGATTTTCTTGGACATTCTAAGCATTGAGCATAACTAGCCTCTCTTCCTTGCCATTAGCGACATTGGATGAAATTGAGCGTAGCCCACTCATATGAAGCAAAGCGTTTAGTATAGGAGTTGGTCCAGTGCTTACCACAGGTCGGCTGTCCATGGGTCTTACAACTTTCGGCACCGCAAGTCTCTCCCCGAAAAGTTCTTCAGCATCAAACGCTTCCTCCGGCTTGCGCCCATAAGGATTACGGTTCTTATTTCCTACATCCTCAATCCCGAGGTACTCCACCATAGCTTATTCGGTAAACCATACTCCGCAAAGTTATCCTCCGAGAGATGGTCGAAACTCAACTCATACTCAGTCTTCTTGCTAACATCCGGTATGGAGTGGTGCAATCTTTCTAGTCCGGCAAACTTCAACAACTATTCAACGAACCGTCCGATGGCTAAGTCCTATATATGTATTGACGGTAGAACCGGTAGAAATATCAGAAGTTTATCAACACTTCCCCCTCAAGCTCTTCGAATTGTCCATCGCCGAACTGAATGCTCAATTCATTTTCAGCATCCGCGGGGTTTGAGACAATCAAGAGAGAACGGAGAAGAGAATCAGATTGCCAATGAAGGAGAGGCTAGCAATCATACCTGTCTCCCAAATAACGAGAACGGTGGTCCTGAGCTCGAACCTAGAAAGAAGATTAAGTAGTGCCTGGAGACGATTGAGTAATAAACGAGGAGGAAGTCTTGGTTCAGTATAGAATGCATAGAACTTAGCCCACCTAAATGTTACTTCAAATCCTTCGATTCGTCATCATCTTTCCTCTTCTATGATTTCATTTATTAGCATGAATTTCATTCAACGGCTGATTGTTGTTTAGTCGAAGAATCCTATCGTCGTCTGGCCCACCATGGGTGAAGTAGAAGTAAGTATGAAATCATAGCTGCATAGCATCTCTTTATGATTTATTGAGAAATCAATTTGCTGTACGTCCATTACAGCGATATCAATAAACTGGAAATATATCTTAATACACCTAAGTCAAAAAACCGAAGAAGATATGAAATTTCCGGCACGTCAATTCCATGCGCTGTTTCATTAATCGTGAAGTATATATATTATTATAGCCGTAACCGAGTATGATTAATGGGGCTGTAACTCAGTGGTAGAGTGCCTCGTTTGCATGATCTAGTCTTTAATCGGAAGAGATCGTAAAAACTCGATGAAGTCCAGGGTTCGACTCCCTGCCGCTCCAATTCTTTTGACTTTTTTGCCCTTATCAACTTCTTTTTTCCATTCTTAATTCTGTGGAAGTTTTTATCTTCTTGAGGACCTACGATTTGGTAAGTAACATGATATTTTGCAGTGGGAGTGAAGAGATTAAGCGAGGTTGGCGAGGAACCGATGTGGGCAGCAACCTCGACGCATCCTTCAAACACAGAAACTCGATCATACGTTTGAAAAGCAGATTATTTTTTCAGTCTATCTTTTTCCGTCTTCTTCTCGTCATGGGTGTAGGTAGCTTCATTAATTACAAGAGATGCCAAATGCTACAGTACAGGCCGTTCGTTGTGGATTTCTCCGTAACTAGCTAGGTAGAAATGCCTTGTCTCCCTGCCCTCCGCACAACCAAGTTCTCGATTGTTGAATCATTGGTGCTAAAACTCGCTGAAAATTGTAGAGTAGAGTACATATCATATCCAAGTATCATTCGACTTTCCTAATATCGTAATGGACCAACTACCTACCTTCATATTACAGATACCGCGAGGATTTTGTAGTAAAGGAACGGTTATGTTGATACGACTTCCTCATTTAGATTTTAATATTATATCATTATTTTGGTTCCCTGAGACATAGGGTATATTAACTCAGTCTACCTTGCACTATCTGATAGATCGGTCCGGTGCTTAAATGAAATCCCTCTGCTCCCTCCCCCCCCATCCTGCAAATACCACGAACCCGAACTCAACGACTCTGCCCTCCTAACAATCGGCACCTCATCCCCCGCCGCATCTATCCCTAGCACACTCCCGGACCACGAATGCTGCGTACTGTGTATCATTGTCTTCTCTCCTTGATCTTCGGGTACACATCCGATATAATCCAGAAACCCGTATTAGAAGCTTTTCCTCCATCCGAGAGATTCGTATTTCCTAGCGAGGACTCGATTACGGCGGAGCAGCGCTTGGAAGCGCGTCTGCGGAAGAAGTGGATGGCGTAGGCGAGGATACCGAGGAATGCGAATCCTCCCACGACGGAACCTCCGATTGTGGCAGCAGGCGGACTTGAATTTGAGTCGTCGTCTTGTTGGTTTGATGACTGGTCGGTTTGGGTCTGATTCTGGCTGGAATCCTGGCCGGGGTTCTGGCTTTGGCTGGAACTCGATGGTTGAGATTGTGAAGAGGTAGAGGCTGATTTTGGGGTGTCTGGACTGTTTTGGTTTTGGAATGCGCTTCCGCTAGATTGGCTTCCCGGGGCCGAGGACTGTTGAGAATTAAAGGATTGCTGGGCGGATGTGAAAGAGGTTGTGGGTGATGTGGCACCCGTAGCTGAGGTTGTAGCCTGTATAGATGTGACGAGAACCTTGGAAGTTGAAGCGGATGGCAGGGCTTGCGGCGGAATTTGCGGTGGAACTTGAGATGTGATTACTTGTATCAAGATAGAGGTTCTCACAACCGTCTCGGTAGCCAAGGATACCTGGATCTCTGTCTGGGTTACTTGGGCTGTTTGCGTGTGAGAAGTTTGTATTTGGGACGTCTGCGACTGAGATGACTGTGATTGAGATTGTTGCGCTTGAGATGTTCGGAGCTGTGTAGAGCTTGAACCTTTATTACTATTTGCTGTCGACTGATTTTGATCCGTCAGACCCGAAGTAGATGCTGCGGGAGCACCCGCGCTGAAGGTGTTCGATTTCCCAAGCGTGAGGATGTTTTCTGGAGTAGAACAACATTGAAATCCCTGCCCTTCATCACAGCAAAATTGCCCTAAAGATGGTGTACCACAGGGTAAAACATCCACAATCCCTGTATCATTAACTGCAGCACAATAAGATCAGTAACCAATTGTCGGCGTAGGCTTCGGTCAAAACTCACCACCTTGACATACATTGGGACAGGCCCCTGATTGGAATGTCCGATCGACGCATGAGCGCCGTGTGAACTTGTTCGGATCCTTCTTCGATACGCATAACTTATTGGTAGAACAAATTTCGTCTTGTCCACAGCATCTACTTGTGTTGTCGTCAGTAAAGCAAGGTATGCCGCTTAGATCCGGGGAACCATTGGGGAAAAAGCACTGTCTGCCTGCAACTGCGCTCGATTTCCCTTGACTCTGCTGTGCTCGTAATAGTTGTGACGCTTGACCTTGCTGGCTTTGTTGGCTTTGAATCTGTTGGCTCTGGGCTTGCTGTGCATTTGTCTGCTGCTGACCTCCGCTTCCATCAACGCATTGCTGCAATTGTCGACTGCTGACCTGTCCTTCACCCTGCTGACTATCTTTACTCAGAATCTGGAGCCCATTTTGAAACGTGTTGAGATCATTCGAGATAACTGAAGGTATATGGATGAGCAGGGCTGTCGCCACTGCTATAATCAGTCGAGGTAACATTGGTTCTATTCAGGTTCACATATAACAATGGGGACAATATACCCTGGGCGGTCTGATTGCTAATATGTAGCTACATCTTCGAAGCTATGAAATCTTTTGAGCTTCCAAAGATGGAGACTCAAGGCACTTTGTATAGTCTTCATGTTCGGAACCATTTTCATCCGGGGAGCACCTTGCGCGAGAGCATATTGATGGGTCGAGAAAGAGCGGATTTGGCGGGCTTCCGAGCTATTAGCCATCGAAGCCGGAATACATTCGTGCGCCATTTGGGGATAAGGCTCAGAGATTGTGAGAAGCCTGGATAGGGCGAATGCCCAATGAGAAACTTCAAGAGACTCCACAGGGAAACAAATTACAATGAAGTGAAGAAATAGTATGCACGGACTACTTGAATTCCATAGAACAGAAAAATGAAGAAGGCATGTCGCAGCTGAAAAGTGCCAGACCTACCTATGGGAAACGAATCAGACGTGCGACTTCAGATGGACATGCATCTATCCCAATCAATGCCGTGCGGCTCAAATTTAGCAGCCGCTGGTTCGTAACACGAGTCTCGAATTGCGGGGAGTTTCGTTTCATGAGCGCTTCAAAGTCCGGGTAACCTTTGTGTGAGACGTATCTCGGTCCGATGATTTGCTTCACGGTTGAAAAAAGTTGGCGGCAGTCAGCCTTGTGATTGCCATTAGAGAATCATATTCGGGAACAATGCGCGGCTTCGAGCCAGTTCATGGCAGCATCCACAAGCTATCTATCCTGTGGGTTCAATGGATCCTAGCACATGAAGCACATTTTCGTAAGTGTAACAGTGTCCGCAGAATAATGAGCTTTCCCCAGAGTATGGAGGCAAGTGTGCCCTGGAAGTAAGCGTTGATCGGAGATATTCTCGCCCATTGCCCACACATTCTTCCGGATGCCTGACGTGCGTAAACTTCGAGGTTTGATTGGCACCGGCCGGACCGATGCGTCCGTTGAATTGGAGAGCGTTTGAATTTTCAATTGAGACGGGTAGGTATCTTTCTCCGTCGCATGTCTACCGTCGCATGTCTACGCGAAGAAGAAGGGGTGTTGGCAAAGAAGGATATTTAGTTCTGATTCGTGTCAAGAAGAGATGAACGTGAAAAGAGAATATGAGATTAGAGTCCGTGCTCAACTGTGGCTTGTCATTAGTGGCTTAAGAGCACAGGCCACAAGCCGGATATAGACATAGGACAAGACGTCGCTCATCGTTGAGAAGACAAAGATATAGAAGAATGCAATTTTATCGTTACGAAGCCGAGTCGTCATCTTCATGAAGATTGGAAATTCAGACAGTTCTTTCCATTATCTGGGTCCCTAGGTGGGAGAAGCAAGGAGAGAGCACAATCGCCTCCCAAGCACAGCACAACTCATATGCTATGCATCCAGCGTAAATGAAGCAAAACGTAGAATGCTGCCATGTATAAGGAGAACAAAGATGTCCATTCACATCGACGCACCCAGAAGCTGAAAGCAGTACTGAAGGACCGGAACAAGAAGAAATCGCCATCCTGACGTCGTTCTTTGTCATGTAGCAAAAGCTATCTCGATGTGCTTTCTTTGTCAATCAATCCTAATAAGTTACGTTACCATGGGAGCTACAGTACGTAGTTTCCTCTATAAGACTTTTGCTATCATCACAAATTCCGGCACACATCACGAGAAAATAGTCAATCGACCCATAAGCTATGTCAAGCCCCACCGGATCAACTAGATATCAAAGAACGGCCGGCTCTCCAAGAAAGGCAAGCATTCCCGACCTCACCCCAAAGAAAGTGCAATTCCAGTCAGCCGCCGAACAGCGTCTTGACAAAATGGCCTTTTCCGAGAATCAGCGCCGAAGGTCATTCGCCAAGCCAGCACAGGAACGCAAAACCGCCTACAGACATTCCACTGGAGCCTCTATACTTGTGGACAAAACTACCCCTCGTGGAGTGCCAGATGGCTTGAGGCTGCCCGACGGTTTCAAGATCAATACAACACGTCCATTGTCTCGCCCATCGTCCGGTTCATTCTTCGACACCATTCGTCGTGAATATGGTGTTGACGTTCGCCGTCTTATCAAGTTCCTCCCAGTACTGCTTGTACTATCAATGGCTATTTGGTTTTTCACAACACCATCCAACACCAAACCCCAAAATCTTGAGGCAGAATACAAGGCCAAGGCAGCCCAAAATAGCAGGGCGGTCGTTGCCATCACAAACGCTTTCGATCGACTTGAGGATAATGTCAAGCTCACCGAGGATAGCAGCGGCCTTATCAAATCGGGTCATGTTGAGTTTAGCAAAGCCGCATTGCCAATTGTGGCTCATCGGTTATCGACACCGGGCTCCGACGATTTTAATCGCGGAATCGACATATTTATAGAAACCAGTCGAGAAGTTGATCGTGCTTGGAGATCTTTCACGGCACAACGTTTAGAAGTCATTTCCGATGTCATGGGCCGACTGAAAGGATTCAATGATGTCTTGGCAAACCCAAATAAGAGTCTCGCCAACTTACAAGACGATATTACAAAATTCGTCAAGCAGGACTTTCAAAGCATCTCGACAAGACTCGAGATGGAAGGGCGACTTCTCTATTGTCAGCTTGAATCAAATAAGGATGCTCACTGCCCAGAAGGGGCAAATTTTGTCGATCTGTATCGCAATGTACGGAAGGACCTCGAAGGATGGATTCCTGGATTGACCGCATCCTCCGACTTCAAAGAATACCGCGGGGCAACAGCGCGAGCAATCAAAGCGATTGAAGAGACAGCGTCGACTTGGAGTCGCATACAGAATGATATCAAAAAGGCACAGTCCACTTATGATGAGATGATTCAGACAGATGATCTCGGAAGCATCCGGAGATCCCTTGATAAAGTCCACGACAAATTGCATTTGGCATGCGAGAATCAGAAAGGAAGGAACACTTACCTCCATAAATCTTTCCCAACGAACATCCTCAAGTTGGCACGAGCATTAGCTACTTACCCTTAATGCATGAAATGCGGTCAACGCCAGTTCAACTTCTATAACTCATATCTGGTGAACGTCGATTCGTGCGTCTCTGGAACGGCTTCATAATTAACGAGTGAAGATGCGGTTTCACTAGGATAGCAGTGCTGAATCAAAGCATAGAAGTAGACTTGTCAATACACTAAGACAATATCAACCAATGTAACTCGAACAATTGGATACTTTATTCCGGCCACTTGAACTTCTGTGGTTCTTGGAAGGAATCGGTGGTGGTTTGACATCTGAGAAGCGGGCCAAACGGCTTGTTGTGCCTTTAGTGGTGATAGAAGCTCTCCGAAGTTGTTCATGTGCGCCCAGTCAAGTAGCTCGTAGTGAAATTGAATTAATTTTCGGAATAAAAGAAGTAATAGCAGTTTGGATGACAGCGCCCTGTTTCTACCTTAGTCATTGTTGCAGTTGGTGACGTGATGAACGGTACCCTTCGGTGGCGTAGAGTAGATAATATTCTGACAAGTATGAATAAGAAAAACCAGGTCACGATAGCTGATGGTGAGATCGTCAGCTTATAGATGTCAGGTTACACTGCAGCCGGAGCGGAACATGTAACACCATGAAGCGGGAATGAAGCGTGAAGTATTCCCAGATCTTTCTCCTTCCTAAACAGTCTAGAGAGACAGCGCCTCCGCCTTAGTGGTGGCGTAAATCGAGTTTGCGGGGTAATGTCCGCCAATATGGCTGCACCTAACTCAATGTTTGCGAATCACCTCCAATGCAATCATGCCAATATTGCATTGGACCTTGATACACAGCATTTCTCCGCGGCCAGATGCAGCGTCTAGCTTCATCAATTGGTAGCCATGGTTGCGTCTGACCAAGCCGTATGGAAGAAATCCGATCCGACCATAAGGTTAACCCGGAAGTCTGTGCATCACAGTGGGAGAGAACAAAAGAAGTGCCCACTGGTCCGCTGCGTGTGCATACTTTATTCAGTGCCAGGCCACATCCCAGCAAGAAAGTCTGCTAGCCATGAATAGCCGCACTCCAAGACAAACAATGCAGAGGGAAGCAGTTGCTAGGGTCTATCCGGCGTGCATTGATATTAGATGCTCCGTATGATGTTCGCAGGCCTAGAAGAGCCCAGATACGGTGGTGGGTGAAGGAATGTTGGATGATGTTGCTGGGATTTTTTTTTCCGTGAGAACGATGATTCATAACGCCGAATGTGTATCTTCGTACTTTCTAATGCGCCGGAAGTGCTGGACGGGGTTGTATGTGAAATCGGAAATGCGTCGATTCCTATGAAGTAATGAATTGGAAACTTGAAGTCAACGGGACCCGATGAAGTCTAAAAACAGGGTTCTGTTTACGTAATTCCAACGCTGCGAGAAGGGATTATTCTCATTGGACAGCGCAATGCCCGTGGCAGTCAGTGACAGGGCCCTCTCAAATATGTTCCTATCAAGGTAAGTTAATCAATTTATCTTTGCAAGGTTAGAACTTGATAGGAGCTTTGGACGTCTCTACCTCACAATTCTTGACGGAGGCATGGAAGAAGCAGGTCGGTTGGGCAGTTCTGGTCGCATCCACAGGACCGGGATATCGGTGAGGCATTTATGATCACGCGATTGTTTGATACTGTGATACCCTATTGCTCCCGCTCGAAGCCGACTCGGGTACCTGGGAGAAAAGAGGTGAAGGTGGAAAAGATGGAAAGCAACAACCATATCAGCCTCAACTGGTTAGCCAAGACGGAAGATATGTAGATAGACGCTACCCGATGTGGAACTCGGGTCTTGGAGAGGGTGCGGATACAAGCACATTTTCAAGCTCTTGGCATAGCTTCTTCGTAAGTCCGTACCTCGCTCAAAAGACATCGTGGACATTCGGGTGTCGCATGAAACTCCTAGTCCCTATGGAGAATTACCCGAATGCGCCCCCATTGTTGTCCAAATCATGTCGCCATACATCTACAATACAAGTAGGCTGGTAGACCACACTGTGGCACCACCGAGAGACTAAGGAGAAGACACATGGATACGTTAACATCATATGACTTGTTAGTTACTTGTCGTGCTTCGTGCTTGTTGGAAATGATCGAGAAAACTGGGACGGCGGGCGAATAAATCTTCAGTCTATTGGTTAAACTCGTCCAAAACCCTTCGATACTTTGAACTTTGACGAAACGAACGGTTTTGTGGGCATTTTCAACACCGACTAGCCACCTGCGGTAGATACTATTACCCAATCTCTCAAACCACCTCGTTTGTATTTGCTAATTAGTCTGAATAGAGAATCTCTTTTGAATGCAGTGGCCTTTTTTTTCTGCCACGCCCACGCCCTGTGGATATAAAAATAAACCCTTTCATGGCTACCTGCATGCTGGGTATGGAAGCCATCGTGTCTCCAGTTTTTGCCCTTACCTGGCCCAAATTGTATCATTCTGGTGATTCTGGACGATTTGGATACCACCTGAGACCACCTAAGGTAGATCATTTCTTCGTTGTCCCTGCCATTTCCTATCAGCTACTCTGTACAGCCTACATCCAACTACCGCACTCCGTAGCTGCTCCGGACCTGCTCCGTAGCCATCAGGGTTATAAGTTATAACGGGGGAGCCCAAACCGCATACACACAATTCCAAGTACAAGTAAGCAACAGGCGGCAGAGAGGGAGCAAGGTCAGGAGAGCTGATATCTGCGGAGATTGATAAGATGTGTCAAAGATATTCGGCCAGGTACAGATCAGGATGATGTGGTGAGTTGTGAGGTATTAGTTCTTAGTTCTTGTGCAATGCTGGACTGAAGAACATGCACGTGGTTCGAGTCATGAAAGGCAAGGAAAACAGCCAACCCAAGCCACGCCCTCTTTCTGATTTGCGAGCATAGATAGCTACTGTAGATTAAGTGATGATTGATTGATACCTTGATACCTTGATACCTTGATACGATAGATTGTCAGATTCGACGAGATTTCCATAACAACCTTGCCGTTACCGTCCTCGTCCATTTTCCCTGTCTAGTATCTTCTTTGGAATTCCTCACCGAAAATTGACGTCTTTAGTGCTTTCTTCTTTTCTTCTTTTCTTCTTTCTTT
>LLKJ01000967.1:0-10958 GCA_002242865.1 Clarireedia sp. CPB17 | reverse complement strand
AGCAGGGGGGTGACGACTAGAATGATACGCCTCGAACGGAGACTGGACTGCGATGGATATGATACCTACGTTCTAGCGTAGTAGATGAGCTTTCTTATTCTTCTTTTCTTTTACATTTCATTTATCATCTGCCTAACGCAGCACGTCAAAAACTTCATAAACATCAATAGACTAAAACTAAACCATAGTAATCCTAGACCACAATAAATAATATCAATGTCTGCGGAAATAACCCACACAACAAGATTCGTCTCATCTTGTCTCATCTCATAATCCCAACAAACCTGAACACCTTGAGATTTCAATCCCTCCCATCCATCCCTCCCCTTTCTCCGACCCAAACAACATCTAAATCTTATAAACCAAATCTCCATCCGTATACATAACATCATTATGCTCATCCATCTTCTTCAACGCCGCCACCGCCTCGTCCCTCTCGAACCCTTCCGCCGCACCCCGCACCTTCCCATTCACCGCCTCAACAATGGCATCCACATTCGCGCTATCATCTTCAAACAGCGCCGTCTGCATGAGCTGACCGAGCGCCGTCCTAAACACCGCCAGACGATCTGGTGTAATCGCCGCCGCGTCCGCAGAGTTGACAGTGAGGTTTGCGGTCTCGGACGCGAGATCTTGGTCCTCTTGGGACTGAGTAGGGAGTTGGGATGCGGGGAGAGATGACGCGAAAGAGGTTTGGGATTGTGTGGGTGCGGGCTGGGCGCTAGAGGAGCCGTTGGTGCGGCGGGGTGAAGCGGCATAGAGATCGTCTTCTTCGTCGAGGGTGCCGTTTGTGCGAGAACTTGAGGCATTTCCGTTCAGATTTCCTCTTCTTGTTTGCGCAGACGCTCTAGTTCTCGCAGTTCCAGCAGTTCTGCTGCGGGAGGAGCCAGCGCGTGTAGTGGGCGCAGGGGAGTCATCGTCCGAATCATCTTCTGAGCTTTCGTTTCCGGAAGATTCGTTTTCGAGAGGTCGGGTCTTGCGTCGTTTGGATTTCTTCTCGTCTTCGACTACTTCTTTGAAGAGGGCGAAGCGGAGGATAGATTCAGCGGCTAGGGCGTCCCTTTCTTCGACGCGGTTGGAGAGACGGGATTTGGCGTGGGCGGTAGAGAGGCGGATGATGGTTTCGAGGGTACGGACTGTCATGGCATTGGTTTTGCGTTGGTTGCCTTGCATATCGTCGTTACGGAGAGCGACGTATATTTCGCTGATGCGGTCGGAGGCTTCTTGTGTAAGGACGGGCTTTATTCTGGTTTTGGCGTACTGAATGTATTTCTTCATGAAAGGGATGCTGAGAACTTCTACTCGTCGATGGGAACCTCGCCCAGTAGTCACGGTAACTCCAGCGTGTAACATCTCGTTGTACTTTTCGTAGACATCCGTCACTTTGTTGGCGTCGGCCTCTTGCTCGACACCTACGCCTAAGGTTTGTTGGGATTGTTCACGAACCGGCGCACCTTCTTCAGTTGAGGGGTCGCGGTAACGATGCATTCTCAATACGTGCTCGGAGATTTGACGATCCCTGAAGTCTTCGATGTCATCTGTGACTACGAAGAGCAAATCGAAACGGGAAAGTAGCGAATCTGGAAGTGCAATGTTCTTATGAGGATCTTTGTGTGTGTCGTACTGCCCGAAAATCGGATTGGCAGCTGCAACAACACTGCAGCGAGCATTCAGTGAAGTGTGAATACCTGCTTTTGCAATAGTGACGGTTTGCTGTTCCATAACTTCGTGGATGGCAACTCGATCGATATCAGACATCTTATCAAATTCGTCGATACAGACAACTCCGCGATCAGCTAACACCATGGCACCGGCTTCCAACCTTCGCTCTCCAGTTTCCTTATCTGATGTTACTGCAGCTGTGAGACCAACACCAGAGGATCCTCTTCCGGTCGTCGCAATCGCAAGAGGCGCAGTGTTGAGAACAAATCGTAGAATTTGCGATTTTGCAGTAGACGGGTCACCGACCATGAGAACATTAATGTCACCTCTCAGATGTGTACCATTTTCGAGATTCTTCTCCTGGCCACCTAATAACATAAGTAGGATCGCTTTTTTGATGTGCTCGTGGCCATAAATACTCGGGGCAAGTGACTGCGACAGAAGATTGAAAAGATTCCTCTTCTTGGCAACTTTATTGATGTTTCGAATGTCGGTATCTGTGATCGTTGCAGTCGCAATGCCGCCCCCGGACTTCGAGGATAACATGACAACGTTGTTTGCAAGAACGACGGTCTTGAAAAGTGCGCTGCTGTGTCCGGCATTCCTGTTTCCTAGAGACCTGTAAATTCCGACCAGTTGAACCCGATCTCCTGGTTTGACCTTATCCACCAAATCGTCATCTAGTATAACATCCACACCTCTTGGCAGTTGTCCTGCCGGAGCGCGTTCTGGCATTTCTTGAATTGATATGGTTTGATGGTCTCTGTATGTACAGTATCCATATTCTGTGACCAAAGGATTCCCTTGTTCATCTTCTTGTGGGTACACGCTCGAAGTGCTTGCACCACTCGCCGTCATGGTTTGATCTTTGTATTCGCGGAAGTGGAAGATCTTCCGTTTCTCATTGTAGTGAACACTTTTTATAACTTTTGGTCGCACAAGTGAGCATCTCGTAACGATCCCCTCCAGGGAAACCATTCGATTGAGATGTGTGGATGAGAGGGTGCGCGGGTTGCAAGCATACTGTCCAAAACTGCCAGAGAAGGCGCAATAATACATGACATCATCGGAGGACTGTTTCGGGGTGGTATTTGGAAGGTGCTTGACGATTTCGTGAAGGGCTCGATCGAAAGCTTGAGAGAAGTCGAACGGTTGTTGTAAAAGTCCCTCTGCAAGTTCACTGTTGTGCGCGCGAACCTCATCGATACTGACTACCAGCCGCCGCTGATGCTTCTGAAGCATTAGAATAATATCGGAGCGATAACTTCGGGCATCTTGCGAAACTGCATATTTTTAGCATGCTGGTCAGTAGGGTGAACAGAGAAGGTAAAAATACCTGGATCGAGGAATTCTTGTGCAGCGCGAACTCTATCGGCGACAGCCTCATCTCTAAGTTGCTCGCCGTCCATTGTGATCTAAAACGTCTGCTAGTCTTGTCTGTAATTAAAAGTCCTCGAATTGCATGGGGTTGTGGAGGGATGATGAGGTTCAGGCGCTATGGTGTTGACATGCAATCTGACATCGCGAAATTTCAAAATGATAAGTCGCGTCTAAACGCGAAGTATGAGCTAACCTAGACTAGGACGGACGCGTAAAGTGGTTTTTACCCGCACGTGACTCACAACTGTTTTACACTCATTCGCGAAACCGAATCTGCACTTTTTTGCAACAGAATCTCTTTCAAGCTCGAGTTAAATGTCAAAATTTATCGATTCTCAACACCAAACCGAGTCCAAGTTACAATTTTATGTATCAGACATAATGACCAGCGTCTCTAATGTGTCCCCGGTACGAAAGTCGCCGCTATACTGATCTGTTGCTCTGCTCGGGTTTCGCCTCCCACAACACCTTGAATCATCAGATTTCGGCCCTGAACTTGCATTACAAGCTCCAGATCGATTCTATAATGCCGTTTACCTTTGAACCCGAACTCTTCTTCTATGGGTTTTACGCGACCAGACGTTACTAGGTCAGTCATATCTATTTTTATGGTGCCTGCTATCTCTGCGCCTGTGGCTCTCCGTTAGCAAGATAAGTAAATCTTCAAATCACGGGGCTCTCACCTTTGTTCTTTTTATGTGTGAGTTTATAATGCGATTCGGTGCTTGTGTCAGAGATGTACAATTCTTGCTCATAGACGAATGTCTTGCGTGTTGCGGCAAAGATGCGATATATTGGAACGCGATACTCCTTCGACGCCGGAATGACTTCTCCCTGAGTTCGTTCTCTTAGCATTAGTTCGAAATTCATCTTCATGTACAGCCCGCGGATAGTCAACCAACACCTTACACGATAGCTTAAGGACTTCGAATTGACGCACCTTTTTGATGACCCAGTCGATCACATCCACATACTCTACACCGTCATTACTGTCAACCTTTGGCTTGACTTTCCTATGCTCGAGTATTGCTTCAGGGTTGTATTCATCCTGCAGACGAAATCCATAGCTTGAAAGACTGACTCTCTCGAGACCATCCTCTTTATCGAATGCTCTCATGATTGCACCCCGTGCCATGGCGGTTTCACTAATTATAGGTACTTAGCCCAGTACCGAGAAGTGTTGGAATACTTACAGTGAGTCTTGATTTCGCGGCGCCTCGAGTTTCACAGAAATTCCCGTTTCCTGTTTGTATTTGTCCAACTTATTTTTCAGAGCACTCACAAGCGATGGGGAGTTTGAAAACCCTCCAATCAGTATAACCTTCTGTGAAAAAGAATGAGCTGATCTATCCCAGTACGTTATACCAGCATGGCCATACCTTTACATCCAAGTTCGCTTCCTTTGCCAGATCTAATTGGCTCGTCATCAGCTTCACAACTCCTCTCAAACAAGGCTTGAAAATTTCGAGAAAGTCCTTTCTATATATGGTTACTTCCAAGTTTACAAAAAGTGAGGGAGAATTCTTACCTTTCCACACTGATGCGATTGTGTTTGAAATTCTTCGCCATGTCTAACTTGAGATGGTCGATGGTTATGTGAATGGGTTTCATCTTCTTATCCAGCACATTCATGGATCGTTTCCATTCAATTTCGAATCGGATGGTTTCCCTGTCCACAATGCCTTCGAGGGTAATACCACTGCGCTCTAAATAGGATTTTTCTCCCTCTAGTCGAGATAAGAGATGCTCCCGAAATGCTTCGTTGAGATAGCTAGAGCCATACAGGCCACCTTTCATCGTTAGTGTTTGGGTTCGCTGGACATATGCAACATACCTGTTGCTGCTACTTCTTCTCGCTTCAGCCGAAGTGGATGGCTGTTGGTGACCGTGTAGGTGGTTGTGTCCACTGTCCCGCCGCCTGCGTCTAAAAGAATGAAGGTCTCGCCGAACTGCGTGCGTTAGCTCTGGAAAAGGTTCGGACTTTATGTTCTCACATGTATATTTCTCCTGTTCTGGTCCAGTACATACGCTGCGGCTGCCTCTGGTTCTGAGACGAGGAATAGGTCCTGTACTGAACCAAAAGAAGACTTTTGAATGGCGACTTCCATGGCCCTCTGCATTTTCCGACAAGCGTTGGCGCTCCAGATCACTGGGACACATAGCACATGCTCGACGAACTGCCTCTTAGGATCCCATCCAAGTTTGAGCAGTTCATTTTTCGAATGTTTAAAGAGCTTCTCTAGGTATTGCGAGATGACATCTTCGTCGGCTTGTATGCATCTTCTGCGCTTTAAGTTCTTCAGGATTGGGCGGAGATCTTGGCGGATCTGCTTCGTCTGATCACTGACATCCAATAGGAGTTTTGATCGTGTGATACAGTTGTACTGAGTCTTGTCTAGATCTGGCGCCATCAATTTGCCCTGGACTTCATAGCCCCAGTACATTGTTTCTGGAACGTACTGGTTCTCAATTGGGTCGATGTCCATAGACTCGGTCGAAGATTCTCTGTCACCTGCGGGCCG
Organism: Clarireedia sp. CPB17; assembly: GCA_002242865.1. Classification (NCBI taxonomy): domain Eukaryota; kingdom Fungi; phylum Ascomycota; class Leotiomycetes; order Helotiales; family Rutstroemiaceae; genus Clarireedia; species Clarireedia sp. CPB17. The sequence continues at coordinate 5,394 of LLKJ01000967.1, read as the reverse complement.
TGTGGTACCATTGCTGCGGTCAGTCACAATCACCAATAACCTTTAACTTGCTTCGCCGCATACTACCTTACGGGTTTTTATCTTGTAAGTCATCCCACAGCACGATTTTGCACTTGTCCTTCACAAACCTGAATCGGTTATACTCCCAGGATGACAAAGAAACCAAAGTCGACCAAGGCAGGACCGAAGGCAAAACCCAAGGCAGAATGGCCTCAAGAAGTTGATGTGTAACTGTTAGCCTGGCTAGATATTACGATTCAAAAATCCGATATCGACTTTAAAGAGACTATCGAGAGTCATTTGAAGAAGAAATGCGGTAAAGAATACACGTACACTCAAGTGACTCGAAAACTGAACAATCTCTATCACGACTTGGGTAGGCATGACAGCACAGCATACAAGGACTTGCTCGAAGAAGGACACACCTGCTTGGATGCTCTCACTGCCGAAGAAAAATTGGAAATCGAAACCGCTGTCCGAGAGAACGAAGTTGAGTTACGAACCATTCCGCAAACACCGAGATACTTTACCCGCCAGACTAGCAAATCAATAGGAGACGCGACTCGTCCTCGACTCAACATCTCTGATAGGATAAAACAAGAAAAGGTTTCTAGCTCTTACAATTCCGCACGTCAAACACCGACTCATAGTTCTAGTCTACTTGGCATTAGAAAGATCAGCCATACGCCGAACTCGTGAGCATCTAAAAGACCTAAAGTATATGGCAAGGTTCGTGATTCGCATTAGACTTGTGCCTGCAGCTTTTGCAGCATTGACCGATTAAACAAATCTAGGAAAATTCTGTTAAATGACTGCGTACCTTGATAAGAGATACAACTGAACCACTATCGCAATCGAGCACAATTGCTAAAGACAGTCAGGATGAAGGCCTTGAATATTTGGAAAGAAGCGAATCGCGGGATATTTATAATGAGCTTCCAGACCAGAAAAGATGCCAACCTGCGACACCAGCATCTGGCACCGGCAAAGGGGAAGTCAAGTGCATCTGTGGTGCTACTGACGAAATTGTAAATTAGACGGAATGCACCAAGTGTGAGACCTGGCAGCACAACCTTTGCATCCAGGCTCAATACCCGCAATTATTGAGGGCGAAGGAAGGGAACTACTTGTGTCCAAATTGTTCTTCTGGCAGCGCAACAGACCGTAAGGTGGCACACCAGACTTCGCAAACAATCCAATATAACGCCCAACTACTTTGACGATATGAGACTAGAACTTGCGACGCGACAAGTTCAGTCTTTGGAGGCCAAAGTGCATGATCACGTTGCTCGATTGCGCGATTGCGCGATTGCGAGGAAGAAAGGGATGAGTTCGAGAATCAAGTGCGGCTGCAGGAGTCTAACAGCAAATCGATGCAGAAACATTCTATGGACTATCTATTGATCCAGAGAGATAGAGAAATTGGGCGGCTGAGTAAAGAACTGGAGGATTTTAAATCGCTTTCTCGATTCGCTAGACTCGATGCAGTATCTCAGGAGGTTTTCGAGCCGAACATCATACAAGGATTCATCGAACTATTCAGCATGAGTGAACAAATACTTTGCGAGAGAAGCAGGTGTAATGTCACGACTATGCAGCACCACGGTCAGCGCAAAGAATTACACGACATAACTTCCCATGTTTTCACACAATCTGACGCCTCCGAAGAGTTAACGGAGAGCCTTTTAACGAACCTTTCTGAATTGGATCCTAGTGTAGTTTTGAGAGCGTTAACATCGAGTTTGCTCATCAAATGGGTTTTCGAGACCAATTACCCATGCATTGAGGAATCATCTGGGGAGTATCGCGACATTGCGAAGATGAGAAACATTCTGTTGATGAAAGGTAAACTTACCAGTTCTGTAGACTTCGCCTTTTGAAGACTGCTGACAGACATTTCAGGCGGCGTTCTGGCGTCCAGAAATCTTGACCTGGCTCTTCGTCACACCTTAATTAAGGATCCGGATTTCAATCGAAGGTTTATCGAATCCCGAGCGAAAGATTTGGCCATCCAATACTCGCAGGTCTTGGAACCTTTGTTTGCTCAGGAGAACCAAAACGCACTGCGTAAAAGCTGGGACGGTTTCATCACCTGGAACGACGATACGGATACGTGGAAAGATCGGCAGAATCGTCTTCAAAGTTTATTCGAACTAGCACTGAGAACCAAAGCAGACTCCACCATAAACCTCAAAGAGTACGAATCTGTCACCATCGCCCCCGGAACACCGTTCGATGCGCAGACCATGAAGGCTGAAAATTGGAATGGCGTGGCAACTGACAGCAAACATGCAGGACGGATCGTGGAATTGTGTCTGCAGCCCGCTATCTACACGTATCCCAAAATCAAACTGTCAGAAGATAATTGGAATTCCGCCACGGTTTCATCCACCAACTTTGTGCGCAAGACCGCTCAACAGAGATTGCAATTCAGACCGTCTATAAAAGCTGTGGTCATCCTGCGGGGCGATCAGGAGAGTATCTCCGATACTAATCCTTCAAAACACATGGCGTTGTCAGACTGATCATCGAAAACGCCATCGCTCTATCTCCTGTTGTACAAATGAACTATAATTGGTGGATTAGGCTTCCAGAAACATAGAGGAATTTTTCAGGTTTGCATTTGTACTCGAGTTATGTTACAGATCAGGGATGGCATGGATTTTATTACCGTATATGGTAGCTGCAGAGTGAAAATGATACGGCGTGAGTTAGTATTGTGGAAATTTCGCGGAATAAAATTACTACAGTTCTAGCTGCCTTCTTTGTCACCAACATACTTCCAAGCAATCAGCGGTCGTGTAATCAGCCATGAGCTTATGCTCCCAGGACCTCCCTCATGCAGAATTCTCCGCATCGTGTTTCTGGGCCGCGGGGTCCCTGGCGGCATAAGCAAGCAGTTACACCTCCACCCACATTGTGTAACGGACCGTTTCGAACACTCGCTCGCTTGCCACATGCAATACTTGTACAGAGTACGAACTGTAATATAAGCACTAATAACCGCACACTATACCCCGGATGTTTATCTGCTTTCTGGGTTTCCATTGATTGACTGCCGTACGACCGTACTTGATCCGCTCCCGCATGAGACATAACTCCCAGCCAATTGGATGATTAGGTCATGCTGCACGAAATCTCCCGTTGACCAATACGCTTGGGCGATAGTGAACCGGTGTTACTTGTGCTGCATCTTATCTATGGAATACTTGGCTATTGGCTGGGCGCAGCTGAGACTCTTGGGAGGGGCGAGTTTGTTGGGTTGATGTTGCTACTGCTGGATGGGTGGTGTGAGTGAATGAATGGGCTCGACTTTATCTGTCGTGCTTGTACCCTTTATTTCATCCCCTCCCCCTCCTGCTTCTATCCATTGCATTGCATTCTCTTCTGCTCGCGTCCGTACGCACTTATTTCGACATCATGGCATCAAGCGAGAAACACACAATCGACGACCGCGCCCTGCACGTCACGTCCGTGTTCCAAGCGACCGGCGACCACGCGGTGCTTGACCATGCTGCAGACACTGACGAGGAGATCCTCGTCGCACTAGGCTACAAGCAGGAGTTCAAGCGCGAACTGTCCCTCTGGTCCTCCTTCAGCGTCTCATTCAGCATGCTCGGCCTCCTGCCATCGATCGCCTCAACACTGGGCTACAATCTCGCATACAGCGGCCCCGCGGGCTCGGTATGGGGGTGGGCGGTCGCGGCCATCTTGATCCAGTTCGTGGCGCTGGCCATGGCGGAGCTGTGCTCGAGTATGCCGACGGCGGGGGGGCTGTACTATGCGTCGGCTGTGTTGGCGCCGGATGGATATGGGCCGCTTTGCGCGTGGGTAAGAGAGAGAGATGGGTGTATGGCTTGGTAGTTTTTTGTTCTGACGCATTCGTAGATCACGGGATGGTCGAATTTCCTCGGGCAAGCGACGGCGCCGTGCTCTATCAACTATGCTCTATCGGCTATGATTCTCACGGCGGTGCAGATAGCGCATCCGGATTATGTCCCGCAGACCTTCCACGTGTATCTGCTGCTACTCGCCTTACTCGTGTTCGAGGGTCTTCTCACCATGAACGCAACAAAGTGGATTGGCCGACTGAACGTCTTCGCGACGATAGTCAATCTCGTGGTGCTCTTTATCTTCATTATCTGGCTGCCTGCAGGATCGATTAATACGCCCAAGACGAATCCGAATCGCGAGGTTTGGACCTCCGCGGGGATAGTCAATGGCACCGAGTGGCCGACGGGGTTTGCGTTTATTATGGGCTTTTTGTCGGTTATTGTAAGTTGTTCACTAACTTAAAGGGGGGTCTGTCTAACGATGCGATGCAATAGTGGACATTGGCGGGCTATGATGCCCCGTTTCATATGAGCGAGGAGTGCTCGAATGCGAATATTGCCGGGCCGCGAGCGATCGTCATGACGGCTCAAATGGGAATGTACCTAGGATGGGCGATTATCCTCGTAATCGCATACACCGTGAAAGATGTCCAGGATGTGGTTGCGGGACAATACGGTCAACCGATGGTAAGTTTGTCACCCCGATCACTTCGCTAATCGCGTGCTGATAATGTAATGTGCTAGGGAAGTCTCTGTCTGCAAGTCCTTGGGCCTAAAGCCGGCCTGGCTATGTTCTCCCTCAACATCTTCGCGCAGTTCTTCGTAGGCCAAGCGTAAGCTCTCCCAACACCCTAGCTACCTACGCAGATCATTTTCTAACAAAACCCTCCTCCCAGCTGCACTATCACCTCCTCGCGCGTCGCATACGCCTACGCCCGTGATGGAGCCCTTCCCGGATCCCGCTGGCTGAGCCAAGTCAACCCCTATACCAAGACCCCTGTCTACGCCGTCTGGTTCATTCTCACCATCGGTGCACTTCTCGGTCTCCTCATGTTCGCCAGCCCCGTTGCCATCGGCGCCGTTTTCAGTCTCGGTGCTATTGCGCAGTATATTGCGTTTGTGTTCCCCGTAGCATTGAAACTGTTCGCTGCAAGAGATAAATTCCGCCCAGGTATTTCCCCCCTCCCTACCCTCTCCACTCTCCACCCTCTTCCCTCTCACTCCCTCCCTCCCTCCTCTCCCACACTAACACCCCCTCCCCAGGTCCCTGGAACCTCGGCCGGTTCTCGCAACCCATCGGGCTCATCGCCGTCAGCTGGGTCGTGCTCCTAATCCCAATTCTCTGCTTCCCGGCCGTCAGAGGCGCGGACCTCACTGACCTGACCATGAACTACACGTGTTTGATCTACGGGGGTACGATGGGTCTCGCGTTGCTCTGGTATGCGGTTGATGCGCGGAAGTGGTTCAAGGGTCCGAGGATTAATGTCGAGCATTTGATTCATTCGCCGGTGACGGAGGAGACCGAGGGGTCGAGTAGCTTGGAGGGGGGGAAGGAGAAGGG
>LLKJ01000090.1:0-22785 GCA_002242865.1 Clarireedia sp. CPB17 | reverse complement strand
GTGATTGATTGATTGATTGTGCGGTTTGGAAGGGGTATTGTAAATAGTACAGTGCATGTGTTCTGAGTGTGCGAGTTGAGTATCGTTGAGATTCATTTAGCAAGGAAGTGAGGGAAGTGATGGTTGCAAATTTTGTAGATACTGGATTAGGAAGGAACGTACGAGCATGATTGAGTTGGCGCATAGTGATTGATCAGGTAGGGAAGGGAGCTTTGCTCTGCCTGAATTGAAATCCACTTGGACATCAGTTCCTGCCAATAAAATGAAGTGAAATGAACGAAGTATATGTCAAGAATAACTATATCCTCATCACGATTAATATTATCAAGGGATTGGCAACCTGTCTTCGTAACATTAAGTCAACTCTATAGGATTACCACCTCTTAACTGTAAAAATCTAGGACACTAGTAATACGCACATGATTCTCAATAATGGAATTCAGGGGGTGGACTTTTGAAATTCTAAAACAGCTGCAAGGAACGATGTACTTTTTCCACAGATACATACATCAGACTCTTCTGTTGATCTAACAGCCAGAAAAGTCAAATCATCTATAAAAGTATGCAGAATATAATCCACTGTATTCATCCATTTTGTCCCTCCCCCATCCGTCAACAAGTCATGAATCATTCATTTCATCATGCTACGGCATCATCTACCGTCTTGGCATACCTCTGCCCCTTCCTCTCATTACTCTCTGAGCTGCTCCCGGAGGCAGACCTCTCTGCGGCGCTTGAGGTTGTGCACTCTCTTCATTCTTGATCGTCTCATCAACACTCAAAATCAAGCAACTGGCTTCTGTGGCGGCTTGAATGGCATTAATCTTCACCAATGCTGGTTCCCACACAAACGCCTCCATATTATCTCTGATTCCTTCCCCAATGAAATCAACACCAGCCCATATGTTTCCTTTCCTGTGCTCGACACGGAGTTTATTCAGAATATCGGTAGCGTCGAAACCGGCGTTATCGCACAATTGACGAGGGATTACTTCGAGTGCCTTGGCGAAGGATTTGATGATGGCTTGTTGCTTGTGAGGAACGTTTCCGTCGGCATAGCGATGGAGATAAGCAGATACTTCCATCTCGCAAGCTCCACCTCCAGCAACAATTGTGTTGTTTTTGATGGCACGCTTGACAATCATGATAGCATCATGTAAAGAACGTTCGACTTCGGCAATGAATTGCTCGGCTCCTCCACGAAGAACTAGTGTGCAGGTCTTGGCTGCTGGGCAGTCTTCGAAGAAGTTGAATCGTTCACCACCAATTTGACGCTCTTCGAACTTACCGCATGTTCCCAAGTGTTCGGGGTGGATGTCGGAACAGGTTGATTGTATAGATCCCCCTGTAGCCTGAATAACGCGCTCAAGATCATCTGAAGACACACGACCAGCGCAGAAGATATCTCGGTCTGCGAAAAATTGTGTAGCAAGATCACCGATTGGTAACTTGGAGAGAACAACTTTTGCCCCTGTCTTGTATAGAGCTTCCATCTTGTTGTAAATAATTTGCCATTCCGCATCGACGATGGCTTGGTATTCCGAAACCTGTTCTACACGAACTTCGGCATTGTCTTTCTCGGATTTGAGCTCGAGCTCGACATTCAGGCAAACGATCTTAGGGTTCGTAAATGATTTTGGTTGTTGTTCGAAACCGGCGTAGGAGAAGGTCTTTTTGAATGCTACACCGTTAACGAACAATGAATCCGTGAGCGATCCACCCGGGATTTTCTTGATACCGATGAGCTTCTCGTTCAAATCTTCTTGGTCCAGAGATAAAACCGCATCGACAACCACTGCATGGTGTTAGCATTACTCCTCCATAGGAAGTTTACCAACCATACTTTTAGTAAAGAAACCAGTATTTCTCTTGATCAGTTTACTGCTCATGGCCGTTCCAGCTAATTTGCTCAAAGTTTCTCTCTTGTTCCCCTCACTTGTGTTAACAGCGATTTCCTGAATCTTGTTTACAGCCATCGCTGAAGCTCGTCTCAGACCCTTGATGATGGTCTGCGAGCTCACGCCTTGCTCAACATGATCCTTGATCTCCTTCAAAATCTCTCCTGCAAGCACAACAACAGACGTCGTTCCGTCTCCCACTTCTGCATCTTGTGATCGAGCAATATCAGTAAGGATTCGTGCTGCTGGGTGGACGATATCAAGAAGCTGTATACGAGTCAGCTTTTGGTCCTGCTTCTCACAGCAAACGAGCAGAGCAGGCTTGCCTTCATAACAGTTGCACCGTCATTGGTAATCGTCTGTCGTCCATTTTCATCGACAAGTAATAAATCCCCACCATATGGACCTAAAGTACTTCTTATTGTTGCTTGAACTGCTAAACAAGCATTAATATTGCTGATAACCTGGCCCTTTCCTTGAGAGGAATCTGTGCCTATATTTCAATCCAGGTTAGCATATTGCCGATTTGTAGGACACTTCCCAGAACTGACCCTCTTTCAGCACAATAATGGTGGGAGTCTGCCCGCCGAATGACATTTTTGCAAGAGCTTGCTGGAAGGGTATAAAACAGAAAATATGTCAATATCTAGACTACTCGCACTGCTGGATTAATCGAGTGGTGTGGCGGGGTATGGAAGAAATTCTCGGAGCTATCCTGGCTACCTTCAAATTGATAATTGAAGTTCAACTTTTTTCGCGTTCGCGATTTCATGCCTGTGTATTAAGGCTACAACTGTCTCTCTATCGCACGTGAGAGGTGAGAAGCCACATTTACTGCGCCACCCCCGCCGTCGTGTAGTTCTGTGTGCGACTGTTGGTGTATGAAACGCTATGCAGGATTATTACTGTCAAGTTGAGTAACTCTTGAGCGATGAGAAAAAGAATTGGTTCGGCGGTTCGGCGCATCTGAACGCAACCTAAAGTCTAGTTTAACCATTATATATCATCTAATTGGGCAAATATTTCTGCTTTGTAGAAGAGCTTCTGCCCAGCATGTACGTTTCGGAGAATGTATAGTCGTTGATGTTTTCATACTATTATATAGGCGCCTTCATACCCTTGATTGGTGGTACAGAGAATTCTAACATGAGTATTCCTACGTATAAGGCTTGAAAAAGTGAGCTCAAGCGCTAACAGAATAACTTTTAGAAACGATCAAGGGAGGCATTAGCCATAGAATTAATGTGCATGAGAAGCAGCAGTGATTTAAGCACGAAGTGTTTGAGTTCACATTGCAAGAGAGGAAGAGAGATTTTGATGATCAGCAGATTTTTATAGAAACAAATTTGTTGCCTAGTGCGCTTCGTGATTAATATACAACTATATCCTTCAATCTCCTGCCGTCGTCGACCCCAAACATTTCCGTCTAACCCGTTCTCAACATTCTTATCCATACCACCACAGTCCAATCTATTCAGTCTCATCCGTCACATCATATTACCATTATCCTCCCCCCAACTTTCCTCCTCGGATTTGACCATTTGTAAACATCGTTTACAAAAGGTGGATGACGGACAGACCCTGGTTGAGGAGGCAAGGGTTGATCAAGCCGAGCATAACATTGACCTCGGCAGTGATCGAGGCAAGGGCGGTAGCATCTTCGCATTGAGCAGCACCAAGGAAGTTGACAATAGGAGTGACAAGGTTGGCGAGGAGGCTGATGACAACCTCGAGCTCGGCCTTGACAAGAACGTTGACGGAAATGTTGACGCTGATGAGGAGAGTCTTCAAGATTTGGACGAGCTCAAGAACGATGAACTCGAGATCCTTGACAACGATCCAGACGCTAGCAGCAACATTGACATCGATCTCAAGAACGGCAGAGAGATCAAGACCAACAACAGCTTGGACTTGGGCGGTGAGGCAGGCGGCAACTGTCTTAAGACTAGCAACGATCTTGACAGCAAGGGCGGCTTCGACATCGACATTGAGGCTGAGACCGGTGCTGACACCGACGTTGAGACCGGCATTGGCCTTGACAGCGGCAGTGATATCGGTCATGATGTCGAGCTGAGCGATGACTGTGGTGCGGACAACCTCGACAATCTTCACCATGGCGGAGATGCTTGCAACATCGGTGGAGACGGCGGCGGTCTCGGTGCAAGAGGTGGTGGCGATAGTAGCGGTAGCCATGTTGATCAAGGTAGAGGTGGAAGTGTAGAAGCTGGTGCGGGTAGTAGCCGAGCTTGAGCTGATTGTGCTGTAGATGGTGGTGAAGGCACCGCGGCCTGCAAGACGATCACCTACGTTCTCAACGTCGACTTCGTGCAACTTGGGGCTAGCGATATCTTGAACATTGGCGTTTTGAGCAGCATGGGATGCATCAATGGCGTTGGCATTGACGTCTCCAACATTTGCATTTGTGGCTGGGGCGATTTGACCAACTGCGAAAGCAGAGGCGGTGAAGCTAAGGATAGCGGCGACGGTTGAGTAACGCATTTTGAGAGTGGTTTGAGGGTGTCTGAAGACGGAGATTATTAGATTATTAAAGTATTAATGTAAAGATAGGCTGCAAAGAGCGTAAGGCTTTAAAGAAAGTGTTGGATAGTGAATGAGATGAGAGCTGATGATGAAAAAAAGGTAGATGAGGGAGAACAAAGGACGGTATATATAAGAATATGACAACTACAATTCCACACCGACGATCTCGATTGTCTAGAGATTGAATAGGAGACATAACCTGACGGTCCACTCAGGAGATTTCATGATGCTAGTGCATAGCGCAAGACCCGACGATGGGGAACTTTGAATCAGCCGTGGCTGCGAACAGCAATAGATCCAACAAAGCGAATACTGATCGTCGGCGAGTCCCACAACACCATGGCCCACAGAACATTAGAATGACACTAGAAGGTCTGAAAGGAGTATGGGAGCAAGCATGGACCAACGACGATCACAACAATGACTGGGACCAGAGAAGCTTGATTCATGGCTGCAGTAGATTCCTCGCAGCTGTGAGCAAGTGAAACCGTGAGGACCCATAAGATTCAGTTCAGCTACCATTTTCCATCGACGGTGAAGTTGTGAACACCATCCGCTACCATGAAATTTTCCAACATCGACCCCGGCTGGCGGTATGCGTTCACTTGAATTACGCGAACTACGGAGAATTTCAAGGGCAAGAAGTATCGATAAGCCGATGTGTTACTAGAATCGGATGAAGATTTATTTCCCGGAGCTCCCATTATGCAGATCATTGACCGAAAGTTGTAGAGATCGCCGCTATCAGAGATTCAACGAGCAAGAATAGTCTCGGACCCTGTCTGCGTAATTGAACTCCTTTAGCAGAGCCCCATACTGGTTTTACTGTGCTAGAGGGGTTGAGGTTGTGTTCTTCTGCGCAATTATCATACATCCTGAGCACTACTCAGGTTGGTTCGCTACATTGCTATACCCAATGAGACACTGGAGCGGTGTATATTTTCTGTATCGAAATACCCAGAGTCGTGTCCGTAAATTCGGTCGGTGAGTAAAGGAGATGTTTCTGCTGGCGTGCCTAAAGCGTACTAGCGCAAACACTCTGACCACCTCAACCTTAATGTCAGACAGACCCTGTAGAAGTTTCTCTTTCACTCGTATTACTTACCGACCTCGCAAAATTAAAATGAATGCAATTGGTGGGTTGTGATCGACATCTCAGCCACAGATTTGTGGAGGCTCAAAATTGTGCAAGAGTTGGTCGCGTGTTTCAACGCGGTAATCGTCGGACCTCGTTTAGTCCTCCCGCGGAAGGCCTCGCCTCCTAGCACGCTGCACAAGTGAAGGAAATAGGGCTAGGTAAAGAAGCGTTGTTCAACACGCGAGTATGCATACGCTGCTCGAATCTAGATTGTCTCTGACCTCTACCGCCTTCCTAGGTGTATCTCTACGCTGGCTGATACATTGCTTCTGCCGCTACTTCAGATCCTCTCTAAACAATGTATCTCTGTTGGGATGGGATTCACTTAACTACAGAAGGGACTACAGGAGTTATTTGATCGTATGGGATATAGCCGTAGTAAAGCCGTGGGCCGTGGGCCGAAATGAGGCTATTCAGAGATTTAGCTAGCTTTGTATAGTACGGGAGAGTAGGTTTATATTAGCCTGCTTCTTGTCCTTAGGTTAAGAGAACCAGACTTACCTAAACAACCGCATAAGATCACCTATTGAGTAAACCTGATTCCTGATGCCACGATTGAGAAGTCGACCCACAGTCTCCTACCTCACGAGTATCGATATTGGACTGTTAGCATAAAACCTTAACATTGAGAATTCGGATATCGCTTCCGGTGCTCACCGATCAGGATGCCAAGTAGGTATGAACTATCAATTATTGAGTGGTCCAGTATTAGGGGACGCCCAAGCTCAGCAGTTGTACTGTGGTTGGTTATGTTTTCCAATGCACGGCACTAAGATGATTCACAGCAATAGGGCTAGGAAGATAACCTTTCAATATGAGATCTACTCTACTCAGGTCTAGATTACTCCCCTCTACTTCGAACTCTGTAACACACCATTTATACTAAACCAAAATCAACTCAAAAGAAATCTAAAAAGTTCAGTAACAAAACAATCCGTCTCTCTATATCTTTCTCTCCCATCCAGTCACCTCTCCTTGCAATCAGTAATTCATCACTTCCCTCATCCCCATTTCCCTTTCCCCTTCACTCTTCAATGATGCCCCTTTGCATCCTGAATAATAACATCGGCCGCCTTCTCCGAAATCATATACGTTGGGACCACGACGAAGAACCCCGGAATCTTCGGGAAAACCGACGCATCCACCACTCTCAACCCCTTCGTTCCCCTCACCCTAAACTTCGAATCCAGCACCGCCATCTTGTCCCCATCCGCCCCAATGGGACAAGTACAACTCGCGTGATGGCCCCACGCCTCATCCACAATAAAGTCCTTCACCTTCTTCTCCGTATCAACCTCCGTCCCCGGCCACACCTCCTTAAACGTGCCGTTGAGTGGAATCATATCCTTTAGAATTTTCCGCGAGAGTTCCATCCCCTCATACACAGCCTGTAGATCCTTCTCCCATCCTTTGTCCCCAGTCTGAAAGTAGTTCATCGTAATAACCGGCGTATCCCTCGGATCCGCCGACCTCAACTTCACTGTGCCCGCGCGGTTCCGCGTGTGCGCTTTCAAGGTAAGCCACACCCAATGCTTCAGATCTGCAAAAACTTGGTTCGAATACCCTATAGAGTAGCCCCTGAAATCCGCGGATCCGCCTAAGATAATCACATCAGGATCCAACTCTGCAACGCTTGACTTCGCAACCAAAGCAACGTAGAGACCGGGTGTAGCGTAGAGTCCCGCATCAGTTGTGTTGTGTTTCCATTGTTCGAGACACGGATCGTTATTTCCAGGTATGAATGTACAGCCACGTGCAACAGTGTAGTTATCCGGAGCCTCGGTGATTATGGGAGTTTCGTAGCGGTCTTGTAGGTTGGTCCCGACGCCCGGGAGGTCAACTACGACTGGGATATTGAAGGATTTGAGCTCGGCTTTGGGACCGATACCGCTGAGTTTGAGCAGTTGAGGAGTGTTGTATGCGCCGCCGGAAATGATTACTTCTTTTCTGGCGTTGACGCTTCCGAAAGTTCCAGCGGTGCTGTTACCAGAGCGGGGATCGGCTCGGTAGAGACTTTTGCCTTCGATGAAATCTACGCCGATGGCTTGAGGGACGGTGTGGTTTGAGAAACGAACTTTTGTAACCAGTGTGTTTAACTTGAGTGTTAATGAATATTTCGGCGCACCGTTTCGCTTGACTGCATTGACAGTGTCGACGATGAAATTTCTCGCTCCGTGTCTTGTTCTACCTTGAATAGCATAGGGCATTTGGAATACTCCAGTCATGTTGTCTCGGTCGGGTGAGTATTTGTTGATATCAAGATGCAAAACGTCTGAAACCCCAGCGGCTGTTAAGTTAGCACCAGAACCAAGGTCATGACCAGTGGCCGCAGAGCTAGCCAACACCCACGAAGCGAGTTTCTTATCGTTGGCAATGAGACTAGGATTGGTGATATTGGTATTGTACCAGCCATCGAAGCCGTGTCCTGGAGTATCTTCCGGAAGGTAGTCGTTATGCTCCATTTTCTCGAAGTATGTCCTCATGTGTGCAGGAGCCCAAGAGTCATCACCAGTAATGTCTGCGATATTTTGCCAATCACTCTCGTGAGGATAGATTGAGATCATAGAATTGTGATTCGAACAACCACCAAGTGTTCCGGCTCGAGGATACCAGATACCAAGTGGTTCAGCGCCTGCGGGGGGAGTCAAGCCGGTATAATAGTCTCCATCGGTGGTGCGATAAGTCATCTTCGTGTCTTTAGCTTGCTGAGTCGCGTTTGCGTAGTGATGCACAAAGTAGTCCCACTGTTGAGGTTTGAATTCCGTGGACGCGAACTGCATGATGGGAACCTCTGGAATGAGTTCCTCGCCCTCGTCGTCTCCAGCATCAATCAAGAGAACATCGTAACCTGCAATGGCCAAACGAGAAGCAAGCGGGCCACCGCCGGGTCCACTACCGACGACAATATAATCGACTTCAGTTGGCGTATTTCCTGGTTGCGAACGACGAGCTTGACGTTGTGTCCAATAATGCGCTTGTTTTGGAGTTCTGGCAGCAAAAAGATTAGCTCACTGGAATCGATATCTTCATCAGAATACTTACAGCGCCAGAATGGAGGGCGAAAATAGTGCCAAGAGGCATAGAGCCCGCATGGAGGACATCGCGTAAGAGTCACTTTACTGTGTGTGACTCCTTGAGGGGATGAGACGATGTCGGACTGTTTGATTGAAGCAAGAAGTTTTAAGAAGAATTTGCAAGAAGACTTTGGAATCGCGTGTCCGCAAACTCTGCTGAGCTGTCTATGAGAAGATGAAAGAAAGACTTGATGATGAGTTTGGATTGAAGTAGGAGGGAGATATGGCAGCTATTTATCTACATGATGGCAGGCTCAAAAGAAACTGATCCGGAGAGAATTGCCGTATCATTCAGCTACATGCCTGACCTTAGACGATGGTTTGCCGTCTGAGGCTTTTCTTACGAGAAGGCCTGCAGTCATCCCGACCGTTTTGATTCACAACGTCGACGAAAATGGAAAGTTGCATTCAACACCGGAGATGAAAAAATGAAAGAAACTTCAAGACAGCTAGTGATAAATCCGATCTATGGGCGGCGATGCGTTTGCTCTACAGAGATGAACAGCGTTAAAGCCGATACTCACTCATATGTGGTGACTTGCCCAAAGAGCTCGGCGACGATATAAGAATTTCAGAATAGCACGCAACTTGATACTGTGTGAATCTCAAACAGTAAATGATGGTCGGTGGCACGGCACCCCCCCTGGGACTCAAACGACGTAGCATCCATGAGAGGTACCGTCTACCAAACATCCCACGCCTTAAACTACCACCCGCATAGAGCCAGTGTTGCATGCAGTCGTGAAAGCCTTACCCTATGACAGCGGGGAAGTTCGGAGAACCATAACGCCACTGACCAGCAGCAATGCAGAAGCCACAGAGAATGCTTTTCTGAATAGATTGAGACTGGCAACGATACGCTCACTCCCCCGAAATTCGCCAAAGTCATTATACGAAGCATATAAGCTGATGTGCCACCTCGCCGCACGGCGCAGATTTCACGTGCCTCCCAGCATAAGACCTTGAAGCTTGTGTTGTATCAACCATGTTCGAAGTAGCCCCTGTACACGCTCAGCAGCGGCACTTCAGGCTGCGAGAGCCAATGGTATTCATTTCGGAGCAAAGGTTGAGCCCGGCACTTGTTCTCTTTCTGGGGCTTGGCGCACTTGCTTCGCTCAATGAGGTAGGTGAAAGTTGCTTTCAACCTCTTATCATAAACATCACGTGGAAAACAGCTTAGAAATTGCTTTTTGCACTCTGATATCTATGGGTAGCTTAGAAAGCAAAAGTTTCAAGGTTGCAATGCAGCACAAAATTTTTGAGTGCTTACAGATTCAAAGTTCCACAATTCCATGTGCACCCCCAGCATCCATGGCGTAAGCCTGGCAGCAACCCCGCTTAACCTGCAAATATCCGGATCTAACCCCGAAAATAAATTGTGTAGCTGCCTAGTACGGGATGGAAGGATACAATACGGATGGTACGCTATGTGTTCATCCGCCCAATGGTTTCTGCGGGCGGCGATAACAACATGACTCAAGATATGCACACTTGCGTCTTGTGAAATTCAGGAGGGTAGCAGTTCATTCCTTCGCTGGTAATACTATCGTCGATCTTCTCATGGCCAGTAGTAATGAACATATCAGACAACGCTTGCATGGAAAGATTGAAATGCTCCCCAAACTCCTTCACATGTTCGACAACGATGGCAAAGACTCTGGCTGTCACCTCGGCAGCAGTAACAACTTGAATCTCTGGTGTATGCCATGTAAACTCCGATCTGTATCGATTTCTCCACCGGGAAAAAGAGGGATCCAAAGAATGAAAATGGCCAGGATGGGGTAGGGAAAAAAGATGGACGTGAAGATAACCCTTGCCGATGCTGAGAACACTTCTAAGAGACCTACAATTACCTGTATCCTGGAGTCAAGCTTTGAATCCTGCTTGCCCGATTCTCCAATAACATAAACTCCGGTAGAGAAGAAGTCCAAGTAGGGCCAGAGGCTTTCAAGAAGTGCGAACTCTAAACTATTTAAATGCCACCGCCTGTTGTACTGCGCCGTAGAATGAAGGATGCCTTAGTGCTGATCAAAGTAAATTGCAGCCGTTCCTGAAAATACGATCAATTCTACAAATGTGCAACAGCTTGGCGTATTTACCCGAACAAGTGGTGTGTTTTCAGCGCTGTTTCTGGGACGAGTTTTACGTGAGTACAACCACTAGGAAGTATTCCGATTTGCCAAAACCATATGGATGTTTCCCGGCTTGTATTCACACTCTGGTAGATCGCCCGAGCCGTAATATCGGGCTACCGTCCTCGGGCTCGTCAAGATGGTGCGGCCCATCCATCCTCCAAGTAAAACCTACACTTGGACATATGAAGGTGTATAGAAAGGCTTTCATTCAATTGCGGTTTATGATTTAACCAATGGATTGATGTACATCTTGGTGTCGTGTGCCAGCTAACATCTGCCGTTCATGCCATCGCTTGTCCCAGTGGTTTCTCAAGGATTCAAGGTCCAAATAAGTTTAGCCCAGCTTCGCCGAAGAGGTGCATTTCAGCTTCTCGGCAGTGAAACAACACCTTAGCTTGAGAACGCCATCTCTGGTCAAAGTAAAGATATCTGCGGTATCGCTGTCGCTGGCCAATGTCATCGAAGTGAGCCCCATTATGAGATAAGAGTAATATAATAATATTTTGCTATACGCGCCCTACTCATTCCCGCTGCGGCTCGTGTAGGAAAAACGCGCGGGAGGGTGCCATATCGTAGGACAGGATGGATATATCCTGTGAATATTGCACGGCAGATACCGAAGGAGAGTGTTCGATCTCCATCCCCAAGGTCGCATCGTCGGCGCTGTATAGGCGTGGGTGCCTAGTCCGCAGGAATCGTGCCCTCGTGTTGAGGTAGGTTAGGGGATGGCTGTAGGTTTCTATCTTCCAGGTTAGCAAATTGAATGTAATGCGGGACGATTTTGGCCGCGAGTCAATCAGACGACAACGAATCGGAACGAAGGCTTCAATTCTGATGGTGGATTCCATGCGGCTGGTATGTTAATGGGGATATATTTGACGATGTGTATTCAAGCTTCCTCGAGCTCGAGCCTAAAATCCGAGTCCGTGCCCGGATAATGAAATAAGACTGCGCTTGTCCCCATCGGGGAATGGCGCAGTGGATAGTCATTTTGTCTGGGCCCTATGCTCCATGCTCCATGCTCCATCCTACGCGCGTGGAACTGGTACGGGAAGATCTTACAGTCGTCTACCAAATGGAGACAGTACTAGAGACATGCATTCAATCATCTCTCCCTACTGCATTTTGGTATTGTATACTTCGTAGACATGTAGTAAGACTTACATTACAGCATTGAGGACATTTATCATTGTTATATTCATTGTCGGAGGACGGCGCCGGACACGGCGCATTCTTCAAGCCGACCAAGCCGGCTCGATTACAAACCGCTAAGAACCTCGGCCCAAAAAAATGCATAGAAGTCTTATAAATGTCTCGTAGATGCTGCAAATACAAAGCGGCCGATTACTTTAGACACGAGGATATCAAGTAAAGGCTCGCGTACCGAACCATGCTGCTATCAGAAGAGCTTACGCTGCCATGCGGTTTACGGCTGCCGAATCGTCTCTGCAAAGTAAGGATTGACATACCCCAGACTTGTGTTGACTTCGAGACGAACGCTGACATAAGACAGGGAGCAATGGCGGAAGCCATGGCACCCAATCATCAACTCGATGAGAAGTTCCTGAAGGCTTATGGCCAGTGGGCAGACGGGGGTTGGGGCATGGTCATCACAGGTATACGACCAAGCTAATACGAACATGTCATAATACGAACATGTCAGCTCTAACATCTCGGTAGGAAACGTGCAGGTCTCCCCAAAGTATCTGGGTAGTCCTGGAGATGTCACTACCCTGCAGCACACATCCGCTGCTCCAAGCGATGCTGACAAGGAAATCTGGAAGACATGGGCTGCCACGTGCCAACGGGGGGGTACACCCGCAGTAGTTCAGCTCTGCCATGCGGGGCGTCAGTCTCCTCTTGGCGCTGGAGACCGTGGCTTTTTTGATAAAACGGTCGCCCCATCTGCGGTTCCATTGAGCTTTGGGCCTAGCTGGCTCGAACGTGCCGCAGTTCAATTCATGTTCGGAACGCCGCGCGAGCTAACAATTGACGAAATCTCCGGGAAAGATGGAGTCATTGACCAGTTCGTGACTGGGGCCGTCCAGTGCTATCATGCAGGATTCAAGGGCGTTGAGCTGCACGGCGCGTGAGTCGATCCCTGTTCCCTCGTGTTCTTTCGTTATCCCTCGTGGTTTTTCCTTATTGACCTTTCATCTAGACATGGCTATCTCCTGGCTCAGTTCCTATCTGCTCTCTCGAATCATCGTCGGGGCTTAGATCCGTACGGAGGTAATCCTGCCAAGAGAGCAGCGATCGTTGTGGAGATTATCCGTAAGATCCGAGAGCAAACTAGCAAGGAGTTTTGCATAGGCATCAAGATGAACAGCGTGGACGCATCTGGAAATGAATCCCTCGGCGACACACTAGAGCAAATCCGCCTGATTGTCGAAGCTGGCATCGACTTCATTGAAATCTCTGGTGGCAACTACGAGAATCCTCGGATGATGCAGGAATCGAACGCCACCGACGCAATCCCAAGTACTGGCCCGTCTCTCCAGAATAACACTAAGCCTGCAAACTCACGAGAGAGTTTCTTTTTGCAATTCGCCCAGTCGGTGCGAGAGCAATTTCCTACGATCGTATTGATGGTTACGGGTGGTTTTAGGACGAGGACGGGAATGGAAGCAGCATTGCAATCCGGCGCCTGTGACCTCATCGGCATTGCAAGACCAGCCGCTGTTCTCCCTAAACTACCCAAGGAGATTATTCTCAATACTGAAATTCCCGATGACAAGGCGACAGTAACCTTGGCTCCTCTCAATGTGCCATTCTTGCTCAAACATTCACCAGTGAAGCAGGTCGGTGCTGGATACCAAAGCCAGTATTACGCTTCGCAAATTCAGAGAATGGCGAGAGGCCTAATTCCAATCGACACAAGGCTATGAGACGTGTAGATTCGTTGAGAGCAATCGGCATCCTTCATATGTATAATTATTCAGACTAGACTACACAATCATTCAGACTAGACTTTACACAATGGGTACAATAATTCATTAACCACCAACGAACTTCAACGATCCACCAAAAATTCAACCTTTGAGATAAGTATCACTTTATCAGACTCCTTTTATTCAATTCCCAATCGATATATTTATAAGAGCACATACAAGTGCCGTGAATTAAATTTGTTTGGGTGTGATTCTGTAGTGGCTAATGAATTATTCCACCCACAGTGCTATCGTCATTTTATATACAAGAAAGTAAACCCACGCTGCACCAACCTAAACACAACTGCCCGCAATACTACTCGTCGTGTTCTTCGAGTACGCACTCAACGCACCACCACCACACATCAAGCCCTTCATGAACGCACCAGCAACCACCGTTGCCCCCGCCGGACTTGTGTGAGTGTGGTCATTCGGATAGAACGCGTCTACAGACTTGGCTCCAAGTGTTTTGTAGATGTTCGCAGTGTATTGGCCATGGTCGACGAAGCTGGCTAGGCTGCCGAGAGAGCTGGCAACACTTTTTCCATAACCGACGAAGCGACTGGAGCTGTACGACCAGGTGCCGGACTCCCATACGTTGTTGGGGGTGGCAGATGCGATGACTACGTGGGCGCCTTTGGCTGTCATGAGTTTTCTATAGGGGGAGAGGTTAGTGTCTCTTCGTTGATGTGGTGCGGTGTGGTGGTTGGCTGCTTACCCGGCTTGGAGGAGGTAGAACACATATGTGTAGACTTTCTCTCCTGTTGTAGGGGATATGCATATCTCTGAACCCGCGCCTGGACAATCTGTCCTCCCGTTATCCGTCGATGACAGCGAGCCTCCATCATTGTGTCCGAACTCACTGGATAAGACGTGTTAGCAGCCTGGTTAAGTTTACTCGTTGTACGCCAAAACTCGTTCGCGCAGTAAGTTTTATTTGATGAAAATTCAACAAAATGAGAATTTGATTATCTGTAAGTTCTCGGACAGTCTTCATATATCAAAGTATCTTTCTGCATATTTATATCTATATTTTTCTCATTGTTGTCGAATATCTCCAAAAGTTCCTTTTTGTGCTCAATATTCGTGAGAGTTTGCTTAAACTCTACGGGGCGACGACGAGTATATTGAACGAACCAAACAACTTACAAAAGAACATAATCTCCAGCGACAACTTTATCAGCGATAGCCTTGAATCTTCCCTCGTTGTAATACGATCGTGCGGACCGTCCGGCAATGGCACTGTTCACGACATTGATACCCTTGAAGCTGTACTTGAGGTATTCGCCGAACCCTATGATGTCTTCAATCAGCCATACAACTCTTCGCATATTATAATCTCAAGCCAAGTCCCTCTTACCCTGTGTTCCCGAGCCACCACCACCGGGGGCCATCGTCGAATCCCCTGCCAGATATAACGTCGGCACCGCGCAGACATTTGCCACAAGGGCAGAGAGTGAAAAGAAGGTCGAGGGCTTCATTTTTGCTTGCTTTCTCGAGATGTTGTCGTAGTTTGCCAAGAATACAATACAAAAATAATATCAAACAACAACCCATCGAGCCATAACCCCTTATATACATCCCTCTCTTTTTAAGTTTTCCCCATCCATACTATAATACGGATTTTATAGGGAAATATCATGGAACATATCATACCGAACTGGCAAAACTCGCAACGGATGCCAAGGATGTCCCTTCAATCTTAATTTCTCCTTCTTTCGGACGAACACTCGAGCCGAGCGAGCTGGTTGTTTGTCGCCCTCCCTCCCCACCTTCGGGGTGCACAGCGCCAGTGCTGCGGTTTGTTAGGTGAAACGAAACGGTTTTATCCACCCACTTTCTAGTCTTTCCCCTTTATCTATTCGACGCATCTTCCACGCCTTCACTCGTACGCGTACTGTACTTTGTACGGTACATACGATCAAAAACTCCAAATAGCCAACCGCACGAATAGGCCCCGCCCTTATCCGAGCGAACCTTAAGAACTCATCATCATAGAAAATTTCCTCACAACAATAAACCCGCCCACTCGCGCGCGCAGAATCCGAGTCCAACGGCAATCACATCCCACTTAAGATACGCATGCCGCAATGCCATTTATGCATAATACAAGTAGATTACACCCCGCATTTTACAGTTCTTCGGTACCTGGTTTCCAGATCAGATCCACCAATCAGGTGCCGGCTGGGTGCGCTTGGCGTTGCGTCACGAGGACATGCCTTTGCTCCGGCGGAGGAAGGAGAAAAGGCTTCGGGACAGTTGGGTGCGGGCTCTGGCTTTGAGTGCATGGGGGTTCGAAGTCGAAGCTTTTTCCAAGACGGTAGTGGCGGTTAAACGAGATCGGCAGTCTGATGTTATTTGTGCGCCTGGATTGATGGGTGGATGGGTGGATGGGTGGATGGATAAGACTGGGTGTTCAGGTACAGCTGTCAAGTGACGATGTCCAAGCCGAGTTGAGGTAACGCTGCGGGTACGTCCGCATTCGTTTGGAAGGATATACTAGGTTCTATGTGAGGACTTTCCTCGGGAGCATGGTTGTGGGATCATGGAGCTGGGCGCATTGGTAGCAGATATCCTGGTTCTGCTGTCCAATGTGCATTTTCCTGTTTGTTTCATGATCTCAGGCTCGTGTCCTCATTTATGGTTGGCTGTGTTATCTAGGTATATTCTTTAAAGCTCGAGGTCTGCCATTTTGCACATTGAAAATGTTTGGACGGCTGTTTCGGACGATGGAGACTCTATGAAGTTCTTTCATGGGGAGTCGGGATCGCTTGGGGGTGTCTCTTGAACCGGCTAAGTTGATTCGTAGTGCGATACTGGTCGGAGTTTATGGGAGTACCTAGTGGTGATCTTCAGCAACAGGACCGTCCGCAATGAAGGAACATTTTACCAGGTGTCTATCCATTGCCAATCGAGGAATTGGGCAAGTGCTCATCATTAGTTCGGGGGCGAGAAGCAAAAGCAAGATTTCATTCGCTCAATATGATGAGATTCACAGTTTCGCACTCCAATTCAAGAAAGACGCAAGCAATGCAGTACTTGCAAATCAGCAAATTTACTTCGATTTTAAAGATAGGTACATAAGTACTCTGCAGATTCAATAACTTTTAGATTCCTCAAACATTATAATCAAAGACCCAGAGAAGCATTCATTTAAGCGGAAGTCCCAATTAAAACTCCTAATCCGCAACGCCATGCTCCATCATATATGGGTATATCCTCCTCTCCCACCCAAGATTCCAAAATCAACATCGGATAATTAAGAATTGACTTGGATTGCAAAGACGGAAAGAAAAGCAAAGCGCTATATAAGCAAAGCATCGTGTTGTGTCCGGCACGATACGTGTTGGTTCTAGATTGGTGGCAGGTGGGTCGAGATTGGAATAATCAGTAGGAGGGATCGTGAAGCCTGGTTGGAAGTTAGAGGCATATTTAACAATACAAAAAGACCAATAGAACATCGATGTGCGTCGCGCCAACAGTCAGTCTACAGGGCGAGGGGCAGTGGCCACGGTACGCTGAAGTCTCAGCACGCCTGATCAGACATCACTGCTTGATCCTGGACGTCTGTAATGTCTTTTGCCGCAGCCCATCTTTATAAGTGCATTTCTAAATCCGGTCGGTTCTTTATGTTGGGGGGTTTCCGTCGACTTGTCATTTAGTCCCACTTCTGCATGATAACATTTATCAAACCAATTCGTCGCACTGTTGTAAGCTCCATCGGTAATGATTTTCTCCTTCTTCAGAAGGATAAGAAACTGGAGGTGCGTTTCTTGAGTCTGCGGTTTCAGAAGGTCAGTGTATTGTAGAAGAAGGCAAGGCTGCGGATATCTTACTGTCTGGGGTCTTTTGCGGCGCATCAGCGGTCGTTTATTACGTGTCAATGTATCCTGTAGTTTCTCGATAGTCTTTATGAGTCCCTGACGATTCTCCTCGGGCATAAGGAAAATGTCGGCAAGATCTTCTTCCTTCGGCATATTCTTCTCATCTTTTAGAACGGAAATCTCGACCTTCATTAAGCCGTTATGTGATTTGACGAAAGAGACAAGCCTGCCTTCGGGATCACTTGCGCCAGGCGGGATATAATAATAGAACCATTTAGGTCTTCCCGATGAAATTTTCTTTGTGCAGTAATAAACAGGCCATGTCTTATCCAAGGCTGTCGCACTGGAAGAACTTTTGGTAGAAGCCGGCATAGTAGCAACCCAAGGAAACCGAACCACAAACAAAATACAAAGATTATGCTTGCTTTGTGTCACTGTAAACTTTCACAAAATGCCCCCTCATATATACCCAGCGACCACACGTTGGTGACTGGGATATTTCTGCACAGGGACTCAGATTTTCTCTTCCTTTGTAAGATGACCGTTCGCTCCACCGGCAATAATTCTGTTCTGTGCCATCTCACGGCCTGGGAACTGGGGAGGAAATCTCTGCACGGTCGCTTTGTGGCACTGCGTTGGTTCTGGAAGTTGCAATTGCTTCGGGGCCGCCGTGGAGGTCGGGTCGAGGTTCGCGACACCCCGCAGATAGCGAATCTGAGGGGCTGAGGGGGTGATGCACTTAGGGGAAGGGGATTTGATGGGATACTTATCATATCTCTATATCTCTCGTATGTATACGATGGATGACCCAACACCCTACCGAGACGCAGACATAAAGAAAGAGTTCTATATCATCAAGTCAGATATCCCCTTTCCTTTCATCGCATTCCAGTTTCCAAGAAGCCAATCACTACCCCACAAGTGAAACATACAGCAAGCACAGTCCAAGTCTGATATCTTAGCGCTCAGAGCGGTGACCCCTTTAGTGAATTCAACACGGGACCGATCTGGCGGCCAACATCGAATTGTGTAACCCGGCGCTTGCTCACCTCCGCGTTTGGCGCGTTGAGAGGTCTAGCTGCAGTCGCGGTTAGTTAGTGATTTGGCATGTGAAAGCTGTTTTATACGATTGCGAGGAGGAGGAAGCGGGTCTTGTTCTCGAGGTCTGTGTTCTTGGCACTCACTGACTACTTTGTAGAGACTTCAGGGGTCGTTTGGACAGGTAGGTTCGGGATTGAAGTCGATGAGGTGAATTGAACTTGCGTCTGCCTGGGTTATTATTCATTTGTTGTTACTCATACAATTTGCCTCTCTCACTTGTAATGAAGATATAATGTTCAACTACTATAAAATCACGTGCCAACCAACCAAGCACCTCCACTCCGCACTTCTCTATAAACCTGGTCCGCATTCTCATACCCTACAACTACTAATTGCATAGATAGATATATCCTCAACTCTTCGACACAGATCTCTACATACAGAAAATCCATTTTCACAACTCACATCACATCACGTGGTAATCTGTCCCCCCTGGCAACCAACCAACTGAACCCTCGGCTTGTATTCACCCATTTAGCCATATGGGCGTCATCTGAAACCAAGCCCAGAAATTACATATACTTAAGCCATGTCCTGTACAGAATTCCTCCGGAACGACACTCTTCGAAGAATTTGACACATGGACAGGAGAATCGCAGTGCATTCAGTTGAAGTGATGATATTGCATCGTCAGACTTCGCAAGAAAGCTCTGCGATAGCTACATTACTCAAAATCTCATATCACATCAATGACGCGCAGATCAATGTCAGAAATTTATTTTCATTCTTAAATCCACTCCGTAAGGAAACCCTCCCAGATATATTGCTCCAGAAATCACCTTAACTACTATACATTCATTCAATTCAGGCAGCGAGCCGACTCCTTTTCTCCGTGCAAACCAATAAAGAGAACGCAAACGCAACAAGAGAGTGGGGCAGAGAAAATCCCATAGGCTGAAAATCAAATGAACTCCTAAGAAACTCAATCAAAGACCGGAATCATTCTTGACATAAAACGCTTTCGAGGGATAATATGCGTTCCAGTTTTGACATGTGTTTGTCAATGCGGGCGAGATGGGGTTGACGGTGTTGATCTTGTCTTTCGTTTCGAGGAATTGGACGGCGAGACCTTCGCTTACGTGCCATGCCTAGTTTATGTGTTAGTATGTGAGTATAGAGGGGTTTTCAAGTAAGGAGGGACTTACGATATGGCAATGCATCAACCAAGCACCCGGGTTATCCGTCTGGAAAGCCAACGCGAGCCATCCCCCAGCAGGCAACATGGCGACATCTCTTCTCGTCGGGTTTTTATAGTCAAGATTCGGCGCATCATTCGTTTGGTTGAACTGTCCCGCTCCGGTGCCGAGAATATAGAAGTCGTGGCCGTGCAAATGGATGGGATGAGGAACGTCGATGGAGACGGGGTTGCCGTTGACTACGCCGGGTACTTCTTGGATAATCCAGTAGTACCATTGACCGGCGTTGGTTAACTCGATCAAATTCTCGCTTTTAGGCCAAGAGCTGTTGCCTTCGAGGACGTATTGAAGGATGGGCTTCTCCCATTGGACATCAATGGCTGTGAGATTGATACCCCAGGTGACGACTGGTCCGGAAGTGGCGACGCCGATGTTGATGGCGACGTCGAGGATGTCGACGTTACCTGAGAGAGGTCCGCTGGGTACGAAAGAGTCCCAGAAGGGGATAAGTCCGGTTTCGTCTGTGCAGCGTTGCGTGTATGGGGTAGCAGTTGAAGATGGGGTGGTGCTGGCGGCACCGCTGTAGGTGAAAATACTCTTGGCGTTGCCATTGTTGTTGCTTGCACCGCAGCCTGATTGAGCTTCGGCTCTGAACCAGTAGCTTCCGACGGTCTGGTTAGCGGTGAAAACAACATCGTATCTTTGGCCGATTCCAAGGAAGATCCAGTTTGCTTGATATGGCTTGATAGGCACGAAATCAGAAGTGATCACGGTGAATGGATGGTTATCAAGCGAGACCTGGTAGTGGTTGTCGACTGATGTGTTGATAATTCGGAGACGGTACTTCTTGCCCGCAGTGATGGTGTTGGTAGTATACTTTCCACCGCTGCCGGATGGACTGATCATACTGCCATTGATGAGGATGTTATCACTGGGTGGTGGGCCAGTAGTAGAACCGCCAATGATGCTTTCGAGTTGGAATGTCGTCTTGTAGTACCAATCATTGACTGTGTAGCTTCCGAGGTCGATGTCGTAATTGGTGGTTGCTGGGCCGTTAATGACGAGAGCACCGACGACACCATCACCATATTGACTTGAGAAATGACTGTGATACCAGGTCGTGCCGAACTGGGTAGCTTGGAAAAGATAGGTCTTGGTGTCGCCAGGAGCAAGAGGACACTCTGTGATTCCAGGAACGCCGTCTTCGGTGTTCGTGTTCAGCTGACGAATTCCGTGCCAATGAATTCCTGTGCCGTTGTTCTGCAGAGAGTTCTTTACGGTGACTTGGATCATATCACCCCACTAAGGAATGTTAATATCGAGACACTAGGTAGGAGGCGGGAGTGGCAAAGTATAGCCATCACGTGGACTAGACAGAGCGGATGAACATATACTTACATCAGCATAGAGGGTTGGTCCAGGATACTGGCCGTTGATGGCCAGAACTAAACGTTCGAATCCATCTGGTGCCAAAGTAGTGTTGGTAATTTCCAGATTATATTTACGAGTGACGCCAGTGTTAGGGTGCTTGGTGTCAAAGTCAGTGGCGATACTGAAGCCATTGCCCCAGCAGGCTCTGGTGAAAGCCGAGTTGGTACAAGCGGGGTCCGCGACCAAGCTCGATATGGCCGAGGTCGAACTTGAGCTTGAGCTGACCGTGGATGGTGGGACCGAGGAGCTAGAAGATTTGGTAGTCGTTCCAGAGCTGACTGAAGACGAGATTGAAGAAGCTTTTGTCGAGGTGCTGGCCGAAGACGATGTTGAAGAAGCTTTCGTTGAGGTGCTGCTCGTTTTTGATGTAGACGTCGATGTCTTGCTTGTTGACGTCTTGGAACTGGAAGTCGTCTTTTGGCGGACTACTAAGTCCCCATCGCGCTCTTGAACTGGAATGATAGATCCGAAAACGACTGGACTTAAAACAGAAAGGAGAAAAAGATTGGAGAACTTCATGATGAGCAAGTTCGAGCAAAAAACGATGTGAAAGAGAGAAGTGCAGAGGTGCTCTGAGTAGAGAGTAAGATCAGGTACCGTGCAATGGGATCAGGCGAAATTTATCTTCTCAAAATCACTTCCTGGAGTCCTCCAAAGTGGCGTGCCACTTCTCGTGTAGATCTTTGTGATTTGCACGCGACTTGCCGTCTCCTCACACGAGGTGAGGCTCGTCTCAGCAAGCTTGAGCTATTCTGGTGAAGCATGATGCACTATCGGACGGCCTCAAAAACACCGCTTGATGGCTGACAGACCGACATCTCAGCGAGGGACTAACCAATGACTGCTGCTAGATTGATCAGGAGCTGAAAGAAACCGAAGTCCGAAGCTTGGGAGCGCTGAATCAACTAGAATCACAAGCTTTGGGCCAAAGCATGCAGGGAATTGCAGGATACTCTAAAGTAAGAATGACAAGTATGTTGCAGGGTTCTCGATATTGAATTATAGAAGTCAGGCACGGTTGAGGAACCAGAATCTGAGTAGTGCATAGCTAGACTGGCGGTCAGCACTCGGACAGTACTGAAGCTACATGACCTGTAGTGAGTCGCTTCCGTGGCATGCCAAGACTGGCCCGAGTATCTGTTTTCCGAAGGTGTGGCGTTTTATTCCGCGAAAGTATGATAACAATAGTAACAGTATCATGGTGGGAATATTGGCGTACGTAGATTTTTCAGGCACTGGTGTAACGGTATACCAATGCAGTCTTATGCCGACGCTGAGAGGCGTTAAGGGTTCGTAAGGATTTGGGATAGAAACGCTGCGAGGTGGAGAGCCTTCAGGTGAGATCCTTCATCATGGAATGGTCGCACGAGCGAGTGGCATCTCCACGGATTTCTGGAATATACAAGGTTTCCGGATGCTAACGTCGTACGACACTTTGATCGGTCGTTCCTGTGGGAAGATCTGGCAAATAGGCTGCAGATGACTGCAGATGTTGCAAGGTGTGGGTAGTTTAGGTGTAGGGGGGACAGGTGTAAAGGTGCGTAGATGGGGACAAGGTAGCTGTAGCTGTAGCTGTA
>LLKJ01000961.1:0-31615 GCA_002242865.1 Clarireedia sp. CPB17 | reverse complement strand
GGCCAGTTATTGGCTCGGGATCGGGCGAGGGTGAGGGGGAAGGACGTGCTCGTCTACGAGACGCGGTGGGGTTTCGGCGGGGCATAGTGAATGTTTGGTGAGTGGAGAGTGTTGAGGACGAGTAGATTGATGTTGGGGTGATGATCACGCGAGGTGAGTTTGATCGAGTATCGAAATCTGGAGAAGCATGTGGTTTTCTCGCTGATGAAGTTCGATTGCTTTCGCGGGTAAAGGTGAAAAAGTGACGGGTCCTTTGGATAGAAAGCTGATAACGATAGGAAGAGCTTGTGGTTTGATTGGGATATTCAAAACGAGCGCAGTGGTAAATATGCCAGTGCGAAAGTCGACGCCAGAAAATAAGTAGGCAAAAGAGCAGTTCTGAGTTTGAGGATGGAAAGGAGAGTGGAGTGCAGATTTCGACAAGAAATTGGGTTAAAATACCGTTTTGTCTGGTATGTGTGGTAGATTAAGATATATTGACAGAATGGTGTTCTTGACAAGTGTTGAGGAGCTCTTGGGAGTCTGATGAAGTAGGATTGGGGAATGCTACCAGAGGCAGCGTGGGAGACTGGGAGTTCATAGTTGCCACACATATTAGGCAGAGAAGAGACAGCAAGAAGATTCTAGCTATATAGTGAATATGGAAGTTTTCATTTCGTTCTTGTTCTACCGCATCAGGCAGGTAGCGCGTTGTCGATATTGGTCCTGTGAAGGTCTTGGTTGGTGTGCGTCTTCATCGGTGCACCATTTCGTCTCGATGTTGTTTCACAAATTCACGAGGTCTACCTAGTTGGACAGAAGAGTGAATCATATCTATCTGCAGATTTGTTGAAATTTAGTATGCTAATCTTCGTGTGTAAAGAAATGTATGTAGCTCTCCATAACAGATGATGTCTCCTTGCTAATCTCGCCAAGAATAGATGCACACCATGATATCGAACTCAGCTAGCAAACAACGAAATGATTCTATAGATTCGAAGTCATCCAACAGAATGAGGATACTGAAAGGTTAATAATGATGTTGGAGTCGCGTTGAGTTAAAGATAAACAGCCAAATCGAAAAGGAGATAGCCGTTCAATGTCTCAGCTGGTCCCATTTAGATATCTTCATCCTCGGTATCGTCGCCCGTAAGATCAATAGTAATTCTTTCGACCCACTTGCGACCTTTCTTTGGAATTATGCCATCCTTCGTGTCTTCTCGTTCACGCTTGATTGGAATGGTAACAGCCGGTGACGCAGCACTTGCAGCAGCAGAAGGTGGCAGTCCGGGTCCGAGGCATGCTTCTACGCGTTGGATGAACTGACCAAAGATTGATTTCAAACCATCAAGATCCTTCACGCTCTCTAGATCTGGTAGTGATGGCAAAGGTGCTCCAACCGATGGGGGCTCAACTAGAGGAGGCAATGAGACTGCACTTTCTCGTATAACTTCTGGCTCGGGGCTTTTCTCTATAATCTTGAGGGCCTGGAGATCCTCTGGGAGGTAAGTATACATCTTTCTCTAAGGGTAGGCCAAGAACATACCTTTAGATCCGTATCTGAAGTGGAAAATTGCAATCGGGTAGTCCTCCCCATCACAAAATTCTGTTTGCTGACGGTCAACCCTGGTATAGTAACGTTTCCACCCAAATCTATTAATCAAGTCAGTAACTAATTCAGAAGTAGTAGCATGGGTTGCAGTTGGCTGCGCTTACACTGTGACGTGAGATTTGGCTTGCGCCTTCAACGTTTCTTCATCCACCTTGGCTTCCCCCTCAAACTTTACTTGGTCTTGTAGTTCTGTATCTTCATTCTCCTTTATTTCTTCGTCACTTTCAGAACCAGAGTCCTCCATTGACTCATCTGATGGATCATCTTTTGTCTTATATTTCCCAACCCAGTTTGTCACATTCCGAAGTCTCCTGCCCTTATAATACCGAGGTTTGGGAACTTCCAGCTCACTGAAAACCTTGCGGTGTACCACGACCTTAATATTTCCAACCAACTCTACCTCTTCAGCACTTAATCCTAGCCTGGAGTTCCATCCATCTAATCAACATCAGTATTTTCTGCTTGCAGACAAAATTTGCCCAACTCACCGGCCCGCAGCTTAATGAATTGAAACAAATAAATGCCTTCGTAAAATTCAATTCCAAGAGATAACCATGTATCTGAGGCTCTGCTCTCTCCCTTGACAATCTCATGCCATTTGCACCCAGCCTTCAAGTACTCAGACCGTAGCAGCAAAGGTGTGTATTCCAGCTCCTGTCCATCAATATAGAACCTGAAGCTGAGGCACATGCAATCATCTCCAAATTCATACGGAGCCTTTACAGAGCATCGAATTGTAAAGTTTCGATCGGCCACAGACTCCACCACCTTCGAGACGGTTCTCGAAGCTTGGTATTCTGCAATTCGACGTTCTTCGCCCGAGAGCTCGACTTCGGGAGTGGTTCGATCGTTGTTTTCGTACTCCAATAATGGACGACCTCTCATACGAACTGTAACTTCGATTCCTGGTAGTGATTCTAGGATAGCCATACTGTGCTACGTTGCAATTTGGTTTATGATTGAGATGGAAAGATACTGCGCTGTGTTGCAGTTTGTTATATGATAGGTAGAAAAGATATTGATAGGAAAGCTGAATAATAAAAGAAAGATTCTTCCTAACGACTAAGTGAGGTGGAGATCGAGGTGGTGAATATGCAACAAGAGGGACTTTGTTTCTGGACTCGGAGATATCGCTATATCAATCAATAAATACAACCTTGTTTAGAGCAAATCTCATCTGTACCTATATTCAAGTATTCACTGATACAATTCCAAGCCTTTTTAAGAAAATATTCGAAGTTCATCATCCGTAACTGCAGCTGCGAGGAAGGTTCCTAGGAACATTGATGCAGCACGGTTAAATAGAGGTGAAGCAACATGTGTTGACTTCATCGACAAATTTATGTTTCGAGCTGCGGCTACTTCGCATTTGGCATCAGACACGAAGAATCACTATGAGATCACAACTGCTGTTTCTCCCAAGATTAAAATATTCCACATCTGGAGATCCTTTTCGTATACATTTAATCAACTTAAATGTCGAATGGACAATTGGTCCTCCTAAATTCCTACTGACAACACGTCACTCGACTACATCGGCTTCCCCTTCCTCCTACATCAAATCTAGGTCATCGGAAAAGTTGTTAGATTCCTTCCTCGTAGGCGTGCAGCGGCAATAGGTGGATTTTTGTATGTAGGCGGCATGGCCGAAATTTGGTCTCGTCAAAAGGTTTTGCCCGGCACTCGCCAGAACAATCTTCTCAGCGATCCAAGATCGTACTTTTCCAGTGCTCGTCTCCATGAAGAAGTCTACCAGCTACAAAAAGACATCTGCAGCAGAAAATTGAACACTAGATATGTAGTTGAGGCGGGTAGTATGAAATGATATGAGAAACACACTGATAATGAACTCGGAAGACATTACACGATGATGAGACCTCTTTCTCTTTTGAAAATGATATTAAATGAACTTCTAATAATACTTCTTAAGTATAAGAAAGGGCTCCTACCGTAAATCCGTCATATAAACTTAGTTGTTAGCTATTACATCTCCACCATACGCGACCCTCCTAACCATGGAACGGTTACAGCCTTTAATATCCTGAATCCCAGCCAACCCCATACTCTGGTCCACATCCGCCAGAATGCCCCGCAAAACCTGTTTTGCACCTTCCTAAACATGCATTAGTATATTTTTCCCAAACTAAGGAAACTTCTCCAACTCACCTTCCCTCCTACAGCCAGTCCGTAGATAGCAGGTCTGCCTATCAATACAGCCTTCGCGCCCAGACACAGCGCCTTAATTACATCCACACCCGTTCTAATTCCACTATCAAACAGCACGGTCAACTTATCCCCCACAGCTTCCACAATCTCCGGCAACATCTCCAAACTACCTATTGCTCCATCCAGCTGTCTTCCACCGTGGTTACTGACGATAATGCCATCCACACCCGCGTCTGCGGCTAGACGCGCATCATCTGGATGCTGGATACCTTTCAGGACAATCGGACCATCCCAATTAGCTTTCAGAACCGAAATCTGCTCCCACGTATGTGCTGCGCCGGAGAATACATCACCGACCCATTCCTGCGAAGCTTCGAAGAGTTTTTCTTCCGGGGTGGCGTTGAATTTCTTTTGGAACTTCTCGCGGAACACGGGGTCTGGATGTACAGTCAGTTTGTTGTGTTAAGTGAAGATCGAGAAGTGTGGATGGATGTACCAGTGAATCCAGTCCTGTCCCCTACACCTTTCATGAAGGGCACATATCCACCGTCAAGATCCGCAGGTCTCCATGCCAGAGCCCATGTATCGAGCGTGACGACTAGAACTTTGTAGCCGTTTTCTTTGGCCCTTTTGAGTAGGGAGATGGTGATGTCGTCGTCTTGTGGCCAGTAGAGTTGGTACCAGCGGTGGCCGTCTCCGTTGGATTCGGCTACTTCTTCGACTATCGGGGTGTAAGTCACACTATTCGCAAGCACAGAACCATGCAGTTAAAAAAAGATATACTCACTGGAAGACGAAGAAGCAGTGCTGAGAATATAAGGAACACCAATCTCAGCACAAACTTCCGAGAGTCCGAGTTCCTTGTCTTCGTGGAAGATAGATTGCACACCGATGGGCGCCATCAGGATAGGACTTTCTAAAGCAATGGTCAGCTACCTATTATTCGAGTAGAAGCTTCGGTTTGCTAGCCATATTCTTGTCCAAAAAGATTGACTCTCAAATCTCTATGCGTCGTGGGACGCAGCATTCTAGGGATCTATATTCCACAGTAAGTACAAGTTCGCCGAGACATGTCAGTGTATCAAAATTCACCATCTTCCACTGTCTGAACGCAAGCCGATTAGCATCCATCGTTGCTTTTTCACCCGCTCCGCCAGCGACATAGTTGTATGCGGTCGAAGCTAATTTGGATTTGGCTTGTTCTTCAAGGCGATTCGGATCCGTCGTAACGGCGGGGAGTTTGTGATAGAACATCCCATCTTGAATATACAGTCAATATCACGTCTAGCATACAAGGTGAGTTTGGTGAGCTAACCTCGATATATTTCGTTCTGGAACGCTCCATATTTGCGTTGGTTTTCGGACCCATGGACGGATTGTGGGTGCTGTTTATCCATTGTGGGAGAAGTTCGTTGGATTGGAATAGGAGATTGAGAGACGATTAAATTGATATACAGAACTGCATAAGACAAGACTGAAAAGTATGAAATTCAAGTGATTGACTGTTCTTGGCCTCTACTTTTGTACTCATAACCGTACCCCTCTGGTCGGATACTGCGGGCCGCCTCTCTCAAACAAGGTCCCTATGACGCAACGTTTTTCGGCCTCCTCGGCATTCAGAGATTCTGCACCTTCAACACCAAAGCTGTCTGTCTCCAGAACTTCCTCAGTCACATAGAGCTATCGACGACGAGGTCAAATCTCAAAGCGACGATGAACAAATTACGATGCACGTGCGTATTCTTACTGTAGATCTATGCCAAGATCTTTGACATATTTGTCTCACCTCGCGAGAGTCAAAATAGATATCACACCAAATATATGAATCTCAATAACTCAGATAATAAAGATAGTAATATGTTTGTGTACAAAACATATAAAGCTAGCTTCTAGGAGTATTTTAATATTTTCTTTGTATTGATTGGATGATTTTGTGTTGGGATTTAAAAGAATAAGAAAGTCGACTCTTTGCTCAAATCAAATAATTAGTTTCCTAGTTAGATCGATTTTTTGGTATGGCATTAATTTTGACCCTCGCGAACAAAAGCCTGGTTGGCTTCCCGCTGATGCCCGATTTTATATGCACCACCCGTATATAAAAGCCCATGCCATTTGTTGAGTTTCCACAACATGATGCTGTACAACGGAGAAAGAATGTCGCTGTCAATAGATGAACAGAATATCAAGCCATCCAAATCATGCAACTTGCAGCTGTGCTATCGGCCGAGAGGCATCTAAACCACGGAGACGCCTCCGTGCTTGCTTGTACAAGTACAAGTGTCTGATAACTGGTACCCCGCACTCCAAGAGGCCAATTGTAAGCTTGGGGAGGTCCTTACCCCACCCGTGATCTGCTTGGCCGGAAGACCGAACTCAGGAATTGCAAACTGTTGCTCGAATGGCGTGGTATGCTATCCTTTAGTAGATGCCATTAAACACTACTCCTAGGTCATTTGTATGCACCACTCCTTTTGGAGGGAGCCGGGAAACCTCGGTGTGGATGATTCAGTCCCACGTCTGATAGGAAGAGAGTAACCCCGCTCGTAGGTACCTGATTGTCACTTTACTTAAATTGATCCCATGTCTTCCAGCTTACTTTTCTTTTCCTCTTGCAGTTTCTAGATATTCCAAAAAGAAAAACACTAATTGACAAGTAGCCCATCAACACCTACAGCAAAAATGGCCGCCGCAGAAAACCAGACGTTCGATATCCCTAAGCAGTACAAGGCTGTTGTATACGACAAGCCAGGCACAATTTCCACAAAGGTCGAAATGTTAGATACACCTGAGCCAGGGGCGGGCGATGTGCTCGTTAGACTGTGAGTATTTTGTTGCGCAAACCCTTTCCAGAGGTCGATATCGCTGATTGTGTTGTCATATTCAGGACGCATTCCGGAGTTTGCCACAGTGATATGGGTGTGATGGAGAATAGTTGGAGGGGCCGTAAGCTTGCGCCCTCTGTCACATCCAAGTCCGGAAATTAATGGCATAATCGATAGTCCCTTATCCCACCCAAGCAGGTCAGGTAGGGGGCCATGAAGGCGTCGGCATCGTTCATAAATTAGGCCCGGGATCCGAGAACGGACGCATCAAGGTCGGGGACCGTGTTGGAATTAAGGTGACTTCATTTCGAAAAGCCTAGGGGGTTTTGCCATGGCTGATCTTTACTGTGAAGTGGATTGCATATGCTTGCGGTGCTTGTGCTGCTTGTCTCGAAGGCCATGACGGTGTTTGTTTCGTGAGTCGCTCCGCTCTCTCCGCTCCCAATTTTGATTCTGCCTTCTATTCCTGCTAATAAATGGGTTTAATAGAATCAAAAAGTCTCTGGCTATTACTGTTCGTGAATCGAGGTTCTTTCCGATGGAAAAGAGGCCACCTCTAACGCTAAATCAGATCCCGGAACTTTCCAGCAGTATGCCTTGGCTCCAGCGAATTATGTTACACCAATTCCTGATGCTCTGGATTCTAAAGACGCCGCTCCTCTTTTATGCGCTGGCGTGACCACTTATTCAGCCTTGAGAAAAAGCGACGCACAAAGTGGGCAATGGGTTGTTATCTGTAAGGTCAACTCCGATCTCATGAAGTTGTTCAGAAACTAACATCTCATAGCGGGTGCTGGGGGTGGTCTCGTAATTATCCCATTATGGCTTCTTTTTGGTCGCATACTAACCCAGACTAGGGCCATCTTGCTTGCCAAATCGGAAGCAGAGGAATGGCAATGAGAATACTTGGAATTGATCATGGAAGTAAAGAAAGCCTAGTGAAAGAATGCGGAGCAGAAGCGTTCATTGACATGACTAAGTTTGATGATAAGTCAATAGCCGAAGAGGTGAAGAGAGTCACTGGTGGTCTTGGGGCGGCTGCAGTCATCGTGTGTACGGCTTCTAATCGCGCTTATGCGCAAGCGCTCAGTTTCCTGAGATTTGGAGGAACATTAGTCTGTGTAGGAATGCCGGAAGGCGACTCGCAACCTGTTGCCAACTCTTTCCCTGCAGCAATGGTGAAGTACACCCTCCCCGTGCATCAATGATCTTAACTAATTTCCATCAGGTTGCCAATGAGTGGAAGATCAAGGGTTCGGCTGTAGGCAACCAGCGTGAAGCATTGGAAGTCCTGGAGATGGCTGCTCGGGGCATTGTGAAAACAAAAATCAGGATGGAGCCAATGGCCAACTTGACCGAAGTATTCAAGGAGATGTCTGAAGGCAGAATGCAGGGTAGAGTTGTGCTTGATCTATCATAGTCCTCAAAGAACCAAGTACAGCATTTGCCACCCGTTATATCACATGGCATGTGGTGGATTCCTCCTAGCACTATTGAATAGAGCTGAAATTACAAACGACGATATGATTACACTAGCAAGTGTGAAACAAATCTCAGTGTAGCAAGTCAGATCGAGCAACTCTGCTCCGTCGCAGGTCAAGTGGAGTAACTTTCTGATGATGACCACATGCTCAAGCATTGGTACCCAATCGACGGTGTAAAAGCGCGAAAATCATCTGTAGGCGCAGGCATTTTTTCCATTTGCCCTTTGGGAGAAAATGCGCAGCTGAAGTTGTTCGGTACCGGTACTCTGGAACCGTCCAGGTTATCGCCGGTACGATGACCGAAAGAACTCTAGAACTTTGATGCCTTGAGGCTTCGTGAGCTGCCATTCCTCTTTGAGATGTGCTCTCGTATGAGAAATGCGGATGAGAGGGGTTTGAGGGGCTTGAGGGGCCAACACTTCTGCCGCGAAGAGTGGCGCAGCAATGCAGAATACCCTTACCACCTCCATTTTATCACTTGACAACAATGTGATGCGGACTGAGCGACCGAAGATGCATGGACAACCTTAGTTCTGGAAAAGGATTCCATTGGAAAGGAATACGGCGACGAGCAGAAAGCAGAAAGTTGCGAGAAAGTCCGAAGCTCCACGGAAGCTTCTGTCCCACTATCCAAGATGTAAACCATGCCCGCATTTGGTTCAACAGCCTTCTATTCTGGTCGCCAATTGCTCGGCCGCAATCCTGGATCCCCCTGGCCGTTTGCTGCACTGTATCTTCCACTCTCTTTCTGGTATTCAGGAGCTGGGGCGGACCGTGATGGATTGCGATGTGATTTTGGCCGTTTTAATTGCTCATCCGGGGTGGAACGTCAACGCAGACGCGCAATTTTGGCATATTCATGGCGAATATGATGTGAAGGGGAAAGAAGATTATATTGCGGAGTGGAAGGAGTGAAGGAGCCTTACCAAACATTTTCTGTTTCCCGTGCAACAATAGCAGAGTACTGTACTTCGTACTTCCGTAGAAACAATTGATCAAGAGGGTCAGAGTTTTGGGCGGACGTGATTGGCCAAAGCGTGCATCAGCTTGTTATCAGCCTGCCTCGCCTGCTTATTCGTTTCCTGTCGCTAATCGTATTTGGTTGGTGATTGTGTGGGACCTCTCGCTTTTCGACTCTTACCGTCCACACAAATCTCTTTGACGCCGCATGCGACGACTTCAGGTGTGGCTTGAACCCTCCTACCCTTACCTCATATGCTGCTATTACTGGGAAAGTTCCAACGGGTCTCTCGTGCATACTTTCCACTTATGAGTGCCTTGTGCTCCCACAGCCGGCCATATTTGAAGACCCAGGAGGCCGTCTTTTTGGCCCTCTAATGCTACCAATGCTGTTGTCATTTCAAAGGCTGAGTATTGATACTGCTAATCCTATGGGTACTGACACAATGACATAGAACTCTATATGCAGAGAGAGGGCATGTCCCAATCTCACAAAATATATAAATAATATGGCGGTCGTCATAGCTTCTATATCACCAGAGCTTCCGACTTACTACCTCATGTCGTCCCCATTATCTGGTTTTAGCAAGCTTTATATCAGCAAGACCATGCATGCTACACGCAGTGGTCATATCTACTCGCATCAGAGCTCGAAGGGCAAAGGTCCAGTGCGCGACACGAACAATGACGATGAATCCGACCATGGTGTTGCACCTGAAATCTTCTCCGAGCCTGAAGATGGATCTGACACAGACCACGAAGAAAACACACATGCGGGGTTCGCGGGTGAGAACTTGCAAGGATACGAGTCGGAAGAGGAATATCTTCCTGACGATGGATCAATCCCGTCGCAAACCATACTTGCTGTGGACCACTGCCGCCACGTACAATCTCCCAACGATACTTACTACGCTTTCCAGCTCGGCATTGCAGAAGTCAGAGGGCTTGGTATTCGATTTCGCTCATCACAAACTCGAGGAGAAGAGTGTTCATGTGGAGACCCATCCTGCGATCACATCTCTTGGCTCAAGTCTCAAATCCACATCACAAATGGTCAAAGTGTCTATGATTATCTTGAGGATAGATCGATGCCGAGAGTATGTGATGAGCATGGTTGGGGTGTCCAGGACGAATCTTACGAGTATGAGCCTCCGTCATGGAGACTCGCGAATGAGCGCCAGAGAAGGAATACAATTACACGATCCAGAAGAGCAGCTGTCAGAGATATAATGTCGACTTTCCACCACGACACCGTAGCCGAGGAATACAGACCCGATGTATTTGACTTCGCTCTGCACTCTCATGAAGTTCTGGCTCCATACGATCTTGAAGCAACCTTGTCTAAGCTGCTGATACATGACGATGATACATTTCAAAAATTCGAATCCATAGTATCCCGAGAGCGCTGCGACACCGAATACCTCCGGAAGATGGGAGAGAAGTATTTCGGAGCCCTTGACAAATTGGATGAATTCGAGTCCACAGGCAAGCTCTCTGATTGGACAGCAATGGGTCCCTACTCTAACACCAAATTTCAACATGATGTTCCATGGTGCGCCCGAACTCTTGTTGAGCTTGTGGACTCCATCAGAGATAATCTTCAATGGCGCACTGGCATGAGTTATGATTCACAAGCGCAAGCGGCTGCACTTTTAATCCAGATGTTAGAAGCCATCGTTTTTCGAAACACGGAGCTTTACACCAATATTGATTGGGTACGACAACGTCCCCACGGCGAGCCAAGCACTCATCGGAATCTCTATTTGAATCTTTTGGGCCCGCAATCAGAAAGCGGCAGAGGCGAATTTATCCTCGATGCTCTGGAAAGCTTGCCGGAGGGAGCAACCGCACCCCGTCAATACATTGACCGGTTGACCCATCTTCAATTCAGACTTGCTAGTCACGCTTACGCCGCTTCAAGTTCGTATATGAACCGATTGGGGTATGTTGTCGCAAGACTCAGAAGAAATCATGGGCTCCCTGAAATACCGACAGCGGCATCGGCGAATTCGGGCGTCATGTCATCATTCTTGGGTGGTGGATCAACGTCTTCCTCTCGTGCTAGGCGTGATCCATCTCTTGCAGGGCGAGGCTCTTCGTCTCTCGCTGGCAGGGATGCCTTATCTTCTACCGGTCAAGGTTCTTCATCTCGTGCAGGAAGAGATAGCCCTGGCACTACAACTCGCTCGTTGCTAGGAAAACGAACTGCCCGGTCTTCTAGTGCCGCCGAGCGGAAAGGGAAGAGGACCATGATGTGAAATCTGCTGGCAGTCGTTGCCTACCTGGCTTCGTATCATTCCAGATCCGATATTCTAGTATCTCTGTTGTCTTTTTATTTGTTTTTACATTCTAAACTTCTGTGCATATCATTTAATGGTCAGGAACCATCATGTTATTTTTCGTGCAGAAGCATTTTTGTTGGATATTGGGCAGTTTTTGGGTTTTTTGTTGTATACCAGATACCACCACTGTATCAAGATTGTCTTTTAGATTAGAAAGGGTCGTTTTAGATGTGCCGAGATGTACTATACACTCTGGATAGTCCAGCAACTTGATATTGCGGGCGATTCTATAAGACGCATTCTTTTCTTCCTTTAGAATAAATCCCATCGATATCAATGCTTGCTTCCATTGAGATCTTGTTTTGCTCAATGTCTTGCCTCATCAATTGCGGCATATTCATTTGCTGCACCAAGTGTGTACCTTTCATAAAGTTTGTGCTTCTCACTGTTTTGGTCTGGTTGGTTGGTCTGTTGGTTGGTTGTTTCATCATTGCATACAATCTCCTACACCATCTTCAGGCCAGATTTCTTTTCCTTCTCAATCGCCTTGCCATCGACCAATATAACAGGCTTCCCCTTCATCTTCCCTGAGTGGGCAAGCTCCACTGCTTTTGGCACCTCTTCCAGTCCTTTAAATGGATTCGTATGTGCCTTGATGGCGTGTTTGGATACTATTTCTAGCATCCTCTGAATTTCTGCTCTAGGTGCTGCTCCTACTCAGTAACGAACACGGGGCCGAAGGATCTTCTAACTCACCTATCAGGCTACCATGGATTCTGATGTCACGGAAGATTAAATCTGCCATTGGGATACACACATTCTCCGGCTGCGCGATCATAATCATGGTGCCATCTGTTTCCGGAAATATCCAGTCAGCACTACAAGTCTTTAAAAAGCAACCCCAACATGTTTCAACGACAGCAACAGCTGCCATCCTTCTCAATGCCATAATCGAAAAGAAAAGGCTTGATGTGCTAATTTTAAATATGTGGGATAAATAGACTTACGCATTTTGGTCACCGCAACTGCAGTCGCGGCAGCTGTCGCATGGTCACTCACGTTGATCGTCGAGTTTGCGCCTCTGCCTCCCGTTACTTTTTTAACTTCTTCCACTACTTTTTCTTTCGGTTGGCGGGCATCGATTACGATGTCAGCACCAGAATCCTTGGATAGCTGAAGAGCTTCATCCCGTGCATCGATCGCGATGACTTTCAGTCCAACCGCTTTCGCAAACTGGATCCCCAGGTGACCGAGTCCACCACCCGCTCCAACAATTGCAACGGTTTCGCCGGCTTTCAATCCCGCCCTTGCTAATCCGCCCCCTGGTTTCTGGTCAGCTTATCTTCTTCTTCTAACTTTTTTTGGATGTAATGTCATAAAACAAACTATACTAGACGTACAAACCGTAGCCCCCGCACACGCCAACGGCGCCGCCGTCTCAAACCCCACGTTCTCGGGCAATACGCAACACTCCCGCCCATCTACCACCTCGTACTCGGCAAACGCGCCATGCGTCTTGACGCCGAGGTACTCCGCCTTCTCGCAGTGATGGCGCAGCTCCTCCGGGCCAGTACAGTCGGCGCATTCGCCGCACCGGTGGTAGATTATGCCGCAGAGGACGCGGTCGCCGCGCTTGATGTCGTGGATGCTGGAGCCGACGGCAACGACGGTGCCGGCTCCTTCGTGCGAGGCGGTGCAGGGGAGCGAGGTGGAGAATACGCCCGAGGAAACCATGCTGTCGGTGTGGCAGAGGGAGGCGGTGGCGATTTTTATGAGGAGGTCGTGAGGGGAGAGGGGGAGCCTAGGGGTGGGAATGCGCTGGATGGTGTACGGTTTGTTGAACTAGAGTGGGAGGGGAAGAGTGTTAGTTGTGGCTGTTGAGAGGTCGACGAGATAGTGTAGAGGAAAATGGTTTGAATAGGGGGTTCAGTGATTCATCGATCACCTTTCAAAGTTCGAAAACACTATATCTGATATGGCGTCTTGATTGTTCAGAATCGAAATGGACAATGAAAATATCAATACAGTATCCGAAATTGAAGTAGGTCCATAAATGACTGTCCTCCCCGCTGGCTGTTCCGGCAACATAACTGATCTCGGGAGGGCAAGGCATCTTGTCTTGATTGTCGGATGTTTCTATTTGCACAATACCATGTACTTACTTTTACTACCTGCACTGCGAGCATCGTGTCAGGAATCTCGTCAATGTCTGATGCCTCAGAACCTTGCCCGCCAGACCGAGCATCAGGTGACGTTTGTGTCGCCATTGTTGTATCGGGGACCTCTTCAATGATCGATCTTTCCGCAAATAATCTCCCTCTATTCACAACTGTTTCTGGTAACGGCTAGGCACAGCGAATTGACGGCTATTGCGTTTCGTGACTGTTTTGGGAGTATTTCTTGTACTTGGGCGTGCTACCAGGGACGATTGGTGAATATATGCTCCTTCTTTGCGTTCTCGTTCTGATACGAGTACTTCCTCTGGTACCTAGCTAGCACTGAGGGGTTGCGGAGGAACCCCGCTCGCTGATAGCGGTGATTGACGTCATTATCTCGTCGGGGAAGATGTCGGAGATCCGAGCGGGAGCTGCGCTTTTCCTCCGCCCTACCCAACGCAAGGAAGCTAATGTGATGTAGGACGGGATTTATTGATTTAGATGTGGTGGATGGGGTGGGAAGGTTTGGAATTTTGTATTTATCTGGAGGGGTAAATTTGTGGTGGAAATTGGGGAGTGGGCTTTGGATTCGGTGTGCGATAAGGTGATAGTGGTTTAGGTCAACTAGGACCGGTTTGGTAGAAGGTGAGCACTTCTAAGGTGTTTTCTCCTGGAAAAAGAGGTGATGAAGAGTTGCGGAGATCGAGGGACTCTTCTATGAGGAGACCGCAGCTCTGATCAGATAATAGTGTACATTGGCTGAGCTCTTCATATAGAACCAGCCCAAGATGGGAAGTCTTTTCACTTGAGCTCTTCTGACATGGCCCGGCTTTCTGCAGTTCTAAAAGATCTTCCGCGATCTGGCACTACGTCGTCAGCCATTTCTCGTCTACCTAGGTCCAACCACCTGTGCTCCCTACCTCGAGATGACATCTCAGTATCAAGATGTTATTCGGAGATAGGTCAAACTGCTAGGATATTAACAAGCTGTTCGTTGGCGCGACGGAAGAAAGCCCATCTGTCTTCTAAAGTTATTCTGTGGGTATAAGGGGAGTTCGCCTTTCTTGAGGGAGCAGCTCATGAGGCCTTAAATTTCGGTCATTGCCATCATTTTGGGCGAGCTGCTCGGTCCGTAAAGGAGTTGTTTGCATATACCAAAAGTAAGGCGGAAGCTCTCTTCTCGGATCTCGTTGTATGATATTAGGGAGAGTAGATTGATGGTATGAATGTCTGGAGAGCTTTCAGACATCGTAGGATGAGGAATGTGCTTCGGAGTGCTGTGTTCTCTATATACAGAGCTGCTGGTTTCATGATTATAGGTTTGTAAGACATCTTAGGAGATGCTCCATAGTGTTTAACTCGTACTCGATATCCCGCAGCATAGGACAGAAAGACCGAATCATGAGTGAAAAATATATTTCAGTCAATGTCTAAGAAACGAACATTATTCACCAGAGGAAGGCTTTCCAAGTGTAGGAGGTATCCTTTGCAGACGACACACAGATGAAAAATCGTGTGCAAAAGCCTCACGACGTGAAGAAAAGGCAACGAAGAAGCAAACACTTTGGATACCCTTCACAAAAGCGCAATGAACAGGCAATATGAATTGTATCTTCCAGTTCGTCACCATCCTGCGTATACCTGCCATTCCGGCTTCAGAGCGTACTCGAACTACAAGTCCGCTGCGCACGCTGTAATCATCTAAATGTGGATTTTGATTGTTCCAAGTATTGAGGTACATTGAAAACCCTCGGCTCAACGGGGTGTATCCTCCCTCCATTCATGACCTGTATCAATAGAAATTATGACAGTACTGTTTAACTGTCATAAAAGCTGCAATTTGTACAAAGGTAGAGTCCGTACGATGTCCCGGTAGCTGAAAAAGTATCTGCAGTGTATCGTCCCGATTCAGCCAGCATTTTCCCCGCAGTAGAAGTAGCATAACCTTGTAAGACTCACAGCCCCTAGCTAGACATACAGAATTAATCGTGTGCTATGTACAAGGTACAGCTCTGCGCCACGGAAGTATCACAGCAAGAATGAGACTTTTATAGATCATTATCGAAGCTATGTACTGCTAACCCGCTGGACGGTACAAAGTAATACAGCCCTTCAGTCGTTGTCCTCCAGCAACGTGAGAACGTGGGACGCGGGCTCGGCCGGCTGGAAGCTCGGATGAACAGCGTCAC
The DNA here is from genome assembly GCA_002242865.1 of Clarireedia sp. CPB17. NCBI lineage: Eukaryota > Fungi > Ascomycota > Leotiomycetes > Helotiales > Rutstroemiaceae > Clarireedia > Clarireedia sp. CPB17. The sequence continues at coordinate 15,965 of LLKJ01000961.1, read as the reverse complement.
CGTGCATATTCGCGGTATCCATGAACCCATTCCCTATTCCTACTGTATCCGTCCAACATCATCAAGAGCAATCCAACTTCATCACTGCGCGTTTGGAATTCAACGCTTCTCATTGGTAGCTGCTATCTATTACATACTTCGATTACCTGACCATGCAAGCATAGGCAGCACAAGAGCAGTCATTCATACTTGGATTTGAAAGGCGGGACGGACGTAAGAGGAACCTTCAATTGGTACCGAAGCTATGCTTCGTCGATATAAAGAGCTCTCATGGAGCTCCGGAAGTCCAAAAAGTAGCGAGACTTGGCGAAAAGTTGCTCTCTTTTTCATTATCTGCGCATTTCTATACGCGTCGTATATAATGTTGTTAGACCAAATTCTCCTCCTCGCTCTCACGGGCGTAACGTCTGCCGCTCTTCTACCAGAAAGACGCGCGACACCGTGTTCAAGCTCAGAGAAAGTACCCCAGTATTTTCAAACGTCACCTGAGTTGTGGGCCGGTCCGACTGCGACAGGAAGAGCTCCGTTTTTGGCCCAGACCAATCCCGTCTCTTTTGCTCCCACAGTCACCTATGTTCCGAACACGCCACTTGAGACGGGAGAACCGATTGTCGGACAAGGCCAGAATGGCAGCATCTTTCATCTTATGGGGCAGCTGTCCCCGTATTTCCCTAATCCGTCCGGGTTCGGTGTAGCTGAATACCCGCTACCGCCCGGGGCGAAGATTGCTCAACTACAAGTAGGACATTCAATTCCTTACATTATCGGAACCCAATGGCTAACATTTCTATAGACACTCAGTAGACATGGCAGCAGGTAAAAAATAGACTTATATTTCTGAATAAATATTAAAAACTAATATTATAAACTTTAGATATCCCACCTCCGGAAGCAATGTTGCAACGTTCGGCCAGAAGGTTGCGAACAATACCGGCAAGTTCAATGCCACAGGGGCCCTATCGTTCTTGAACGACTGGAAGTATGAGCTTGGCTATGAGATTCTAGTCCCACGTGGTCGACAGGAGTTGTTTGAGAATGGTATCTTGCATTATTATCAATATGCTCAGCTATACAATCCAAATAGCAAGATCATTGCCAGAACTACTACCCAAGACCGTATGCTCAAGGTAAGCGATGCTACCATCTGCACTATTTCGACAGGTTGCTAAACGATTTCAGAGTGCAGAATACTTCATGGCTGGCTTCTTTGGTCTGGAATGGACCAATAATGCTACCATTGAAGTAATTATCGAACAAACTGGCTACAACAATAGTTTGGCTGGTTACGACAACTGCCCCAACTCGAACAACTACAGAAGTGCTGGTGGGAACAATGCCAGTTTAGAATGGGTTTCTGTCTATCTCAAAGATGCCACCAAGCGATTCCAAGCATTAATTTCCCCCGAGTTCAACTGGACTATCACAGATACCTATGCAGCCCAAACCATGTGTCCATACGAGACGGTTAGTCCAACTCCCACGTGCTGTTCGGTCAAATTCTGATATCATCTAGGTCGCCTACGGCTACAGCCAATTCTGCGATCTCTTCACCTACTCCGAATGGGAAGGCTTCGAATACGCGCTCGACCTCTACTTCGCTGGTGCTTCTTCATTCGCCTCTCCCACCGGCCGTGCCGTTGGGATAGGCTATCAACAAGAAATGATGGCCCGATTACACAACCACACACTTGGCTATTCCGGTTCTCAAATCAACACGACTCTCGATAACAACACTGTTACCTTCCCTCTGAACCAGTCTATATACTTTGACTTTTCCCATGACACCAACATCATGTCGATATTGACCGCATTTGGCTTCACACAGTTCGCCGAGCCGTTACCTGCTACTCACTACCCCGGCGCGCATAACCTTACGGTGTCCCATCTAGAGCCGTTTGCAGCACGGTTGGATGTTGAAGTTATCAAGACGCCTAAACCTCTGAATGCAGACAGGACATATGGATCTGGGGGAGAAACCACTTATATCCATTTCGTCCTCAACCAAAGGACTTTACCCCTTGGCTTCAGCTTCCTGGAATGTGGTGCGGATCGATTAGATGGATGGTGTGAGCTGGAGACGTTCTTGAAAGTGCAGAGTACGAAGACGGAGGAGGCCCAGTATGATTACTCGTGTTTTGGAGATTATCCCGGAGAGCCGTATGGTGGGGTTACGAATGGTGTGCCGAGTGGCTAGATTGCGAGGGTTGGTGTTGGGTTTGATGGGAGGAATTATAGAGGGTTTAGGATATTCAAGGGTTTTATAGATTCTATAATACTGTGTATATGCCATGTACCGGTGCAATGTGGGCATTCTCTATACGTTCCAAGATCATATCATATAGTGATCATGAATATAAACTAGATAGATAAATACCTATCTTAATAGAACTATATCTCTCTAACGTGGAAAAGAACAACTCAATTTAGAACAATATACGAGGAATTAATCACCACCACTAAACCATTATCCTAAGAAATCCCAAGCACTGCACCAATCTCAATATCCAAATATCTTTCAACCATTATCATCATCCCATTATATCACCACCAATCCATTGTCCCAAGGTCTTCCGCACACTATAGTATTCCCACTACCTAGCTATCCTCTAGCAATCATCATCAACTAAACGTACCCCCCCCCCCAACCTACACCGAAAACAAAAACCTACTTACTCCCATCATACCGCCATTACCCTCCGACTTCCATCTTCAGGAAACATACACCCCCAGATAAAAATAGATCTCGACTAACAGTAGTAACCCAACCAGCTACAGCACCCAGCGGGGTAGACTACTATCACATACCAACCAGCCAACTAGCCAGCCAGCCAGCCAGTTAGAAGCACAACTCCCCCGTCCAAGGAACGACTTACTTACTTACTTACTGAGCAAATTAACTCAGCTCAGGACTCTTGTTCCTTTCTTGCTCTGATAGATAGATAGAGAGATAAATAGATGAACAGATAGCCATCCCGTACCACCACTCACCCACAACGCACGCACGCACAACGCAAGACAGTACCTCCCCAAGCGAATCCTATTTTCACCATCCTACCTCGTCTCGTCATTCCGAAGCTCGAAGGCATACTTCAACCTAACCACACCGCATAGCAGTGAATAGTGAATCCCAGTATACCGAGCAGTAGGAATATCTATCTGATATCCCGACTTTTCCCAGAAGGAATAGCTATATCAGTCAGTTAGTTAATATCTACACATGTGGCGCACACCTAGGAAGACAGGAATATCAATCCACTCCGGCAGCAGGGCGAGGCGCCAGAACCCACTCTAGATAGAAACAAGAGACCAGAACATACGCTAGAAAGTTGTTTCATTCATAATGCCTACATTTTTAATACAAATATACAAAATGCAACCCCAACAAGCCCCATGTTCAAAAAACAGACCGGCATGTATCTGTGCAATGCTAACCCACATTAACAATTTTTCACCAGCTCCCCCCAGCTCCCCTCCCATCTCCACCTTCTTCAAGCCCTCACCTAGCTCTTCACACTTTCATGAGCATAAGTCTTAGCCGCATTCCTATCCGTAACCTTGGGTTCCGGATGCCGACCATCCCTTCGATTTGCCGTCTCGAGCTCCGTCTGCCTCTCCATGTTCTTGCGCTCCTTCTCCTCAGCCTCCTTATAATCAACCTTCCCGGCGCTCTTCATCTCCACAGCTATTTTATGTTTGTTCTCTGTGCTTTTGGGGGTTTTGTCTGAGACGAGATGCTTGTGCCTGTCTTCGTAGTGCTGGTCTTTAGCTGGTTTGGGTGCGGCGGCTTTGCGCGCGTTCATGCGGCGCTCTTCTGCGTCTACCATGTCTAGAGTTAGGATGGTTAGCTTGTTGTTAGGTTCGGGAAAGGTTTATGTATGATTGTAGAGGAAAAGAAGAACTTACCACGCCATAAATCCTCTCCCTCATAAGCTTCATGATGGATTCTCTTCTCAATCAAGTGCTTATGCTCAGGATCATTCGGATCAATAACCTTAACCGTCTCCCACCTGCCCTGCCCCCTCTTCGCATCACCCATCTCAAACGCCGCCGTAGCAACCAGCACCGCGAGCGTCAATCCCTGCGCGTACACCCTAGCCTGCACCAGCTTCTGCGCACCCGACAGATACGGATTCCGGCCCACGAGACCGAGCGCAATTCCCATACTCGCGACCCACGATGCGGTGACAATCGGATAACGGTTTTCCTTGCCCCATTCCTTGAGACGCTGCATGGTGCTCTCGTTGGCTTTCTGCTCTTCGAGTGTGCGTGAGGCCTGGTCTTTGTATTTCCGCGAGGGGTCCCGGTTCCATTCGAAAGAGCGAGAGGCCCGGTCGGCTTGGATGATGGCGGCGAATGTGCCGGAGGAGGTTACGAGGAAGGTTTTCATGGGGAGGGTGAGGTTGCGGATGGTGTGGAAGCGGGCGTTTGCTGCGTAGACTGCTGCTCCTCCCTGTGGTGGGCTGTTAGATTTGGGAGCTGGATTACTGTGATAGGATAGAGGGAGGAAAGTATACCAGTGCCAGACCGATAGCACCACCGGTGATACCGCCCTTGAGGGTGGCATTGTAATGAGCTTGTTCTTCTTCTTTTGTGAGAATCTTCATTTTGCTGAGATTATGACCTTTTGGGGTTGGATGGTGTGGTATGAAGCTATGGAGCTTTGAAACTTTTTAGGAGCTCGGAATTTATTCGTGGAGGGGTAATTGAAGCTCTAGACGAAGGTTGAATGTTTCAGTACTCTTTGAATTTGGTGTTATTCCTCAATCGATGGTCTGAATTATTCTTTTATGAGATGTTCGTCGATCGTACGTTAATTTGTATGATGCGTATATGTCCCACTACTGCGGCGGTTCCAATCCTGTATAAAGTGGTTCAGGAAGGTTGCAGTGTCGAAATTGTGAATTTTGGAATCTGAATTTGCTGCAGCTGTAAATGTAAGTTGTGTGTATAGTTGTAATCACCCAAGTACCGATCAATTGAATGCTTTTAAAGGCTCGACTCCATAAGGATAATATTGTCTTTTGCCAAACAATAAATTTTCAAAGCCCGGAGGGAAACCAAAATTCGAATTTGATATTCAAATAGGTAAGCTCGTTGCATTACCCGTCATGATGCAATGCGTCCATCGTGATGATGTAAGGCAAAATCGTATGACCGCACACACGTGAGGGCGCTCGATCCCGAGATACATACGAAAAGTACGATTCCGCTTCATCTCCGAAAAAAGTCCTCGATAGAAAATGCTCCTGGCCGCCCGGGGCTTGAACTTATTGTTGTTGTTATATATCACCTCAGTCACGCTCACGCTCACGCTCACGTTCCGCTCCTCTCCTCCCCTCTGCTCTCCTCCGTCTTTTCTCTTCCCCTCTTGTTATCTATTCCTTACATTTCTTATCTGCTCTGCGTTAACGATCATCGCAGAGTTTCGATCTGATGCGACCTACCCCATGCACTTCTGACTCTTCTCAGTCCTAAGTTCCATTCTCTGCCGCCTCTCCGACGTCACACAACCGTTCGGCATTTGAACCCCACGCGAGCGGTGCGCATTGCTTGTACACAATTCAAGTACGTACTAAGTACCATCAAGTACCATCAAGTACCATGCCTCGCATACTTGTAATCCGTGCCTACGGCGCTTTGGGCAACTCCCGAACATCACTACTGCAGGTGCGGCTCGAGTTCCTCCAACGGCGTCCGAGTCAAGCAAGCCGTCGATATTACTCTCTGCTTTGCAGATACGCCGATACTATGCGGCCAGTATGTATGTGATCGATGACAGACGTTAGTTGCCACACCAGCTCTCATAGTTGCCACACTAAATCTCCGTCATCCAAGTGCATCATCGACAAAATTAAGGGTTCTGGAGATTCAGATGCTTCGATTTGTGGCCAGGGGAACGCTCATGAGTCGTGGACTGCCAGATAATGCTAAACAGGAGTAAGGATAATGGCTGTAAAACGGCATTGGGTTTGCACAAAAAGCGCCTACTTTTAAAAAGGTTCGGACGACAAGGCTTGACTATTTGCCCGCCCTCGTGCTATTTGCCTAGCTGTTCTATAGTGGACGCTACTATGCATACTGAGTATTGCTTCCGCTTCGATCATTCGCTTTCTCCTACTGCCATTTCCATGGTAAAGTCAGACCCGGGTTAAACGTGCTGTGCTGTGCTGCACTGTACGGTACTGTGCTGTGACTGGCGCTGGTGAGGAGGAAAAGAAGGTTGATCGAGCAAGAAAACAAGTATCTGCACACAGAAATCATGGAATGGAATGGATCTCCTGTACTTGTGTGATGGAGTCTCATGTAAGTCTATTCACCCCCGAAGTATATCCCATATCCCACATCCCGTATACTGGAGCAGGTGCTGGGACTGTAATCAAGCTGCGCACGTAGAACGATAGCAACGGTAACTGCCAAATCGCCCTAGGTACTTTGGCTATTTACCGGCTTTCATTTATCCAATCCACGATTGTCGAGGCTAGATACGAAAGAGGACCAAGAACCGCGACTCACGAAACGAACGCCCCAAACCTTCATGCATTGACTGGGAACTGGAACTAGAGGAGGGAGAAACAGCGGACAAATCGACAGAACTAGAAGCTTTGCTCACGACGTCGTTGACACTTCTCTAACTTACCTTCACATTTTAGCACCATCTTCATTATCTCCATCACCACCACCTTTGCACAAACTGTGGATTCTGGAGTATGGACTCCGGATTACGGGATGCCGACCACGGATTGATTGTCTACGAGTCTACCTAAAGATAGTGTGCGATTTAGCGTTAGCTGTACAGACACACCGCCGCTTGACCAATGAAAGGCCACAGAATGGAGGCAGAAGTCCGCGTTTCATCTCACCGCCGCCCGGCGAATAGTTTCTACTCGAGCCTTCCTGGTATTTTCGTACAAAATTCATATCCGGGGAGCAGGAAATAACCAACATACATAAAGCAGGTCGCTCTGAAGGTCGGAACATTACCCACAATCCAAGTATAAAATACACATCATCAGAATCCTTCTAGAAAGAATTACTGCGGAGCACATCGAAATCGCATCCGAAGCGTCGGGACCAAACCCATTGGACCTTGAAGGCTGGCAAACGATGAGAAGCCGGCCAGTGGCCAGTAGCCAGTAGCCAGTAGCCAGTCAGCATTTGATCTAGAGGTTGATATCCGGACGAAACATCCCGTCACCTCGAAATCAGGTTGGCCCCCAATTTAGAACAACGAGGCTTTCCCTACCTGGCATGCAATGGTTAGATTTTGAAAAAGGATGACCTCGTAGAAGATGGATTCATATTAAATACGTCGCTAGACCCGCTCCCCTCCCCTCGTCTGGACAGATAGCTACCTATATCATGCTGCTAGCATGTCTATATAATCATCTGCACGTCCACCAACCTCCTCGTACATATCAAACACCTCTTTACTTGCTTGTATCCCCTCTCTTTGTCCATCAATCCATCTATCTTTCCTGGCCTCGGTCGGCGTCACGTATTGTAATTTTGGCTGGCGTAAGCACCTTATTCACCTTGCTCAGCTTGTACAACCTTCCCTCGGACGATATACCTTATTATCTCATCCGAGTGCATCAACTTCCTTGACATCAGCCATACGCATCATACATAACGTACTTTCCGCGCATTCCCCGACCTACTCGTACCAACAAACGTACAGTCAGTCCGCACATACATCATACGTACATATACACGCCTGCCTGCCACCTGCACACCTGGCGTCGATATCCCGTTTTCGCTTTCTCTTCTTCAGTCAGCCAACCATCTACAGCTGTTGTTGTTGTTGTTGTTGTTGTTGCAACATCGCAAATCGATAACGTCCGAAAGCACTGCAGCACGAACGGACTAATTCCTAATTAGGTAGGACATTTTCTATTTGGTTGACTATTCATTTATGCGAATTTATTTGTTGCTGCTTTTTTTCTTCCGCATGCACTTGCTCCCAATCCCTCCTTCACGCTCCCCCCACCATGATCAATAACCACACCCATACCCATACCCACACCCTCACGCACACGCACACGCAGACGCACACGCAGTTACCAAGTACCCTTACAAGTGCCATTTGCAGGGTTGCCTGGGATGGGCACAGGGCACAGGGCACATTTCGACAAAGCCACCGGGGCGGAGATGTCCTGCGAGAGAGCTGGCTTCATGACTGTCTGTTCGCTTCGTGGCTCCTGGCTCCTGGCTCCTGGCCTCTCGTCCGTAGCAGAAACAGACAGAGCAAGAGATACAGCCACTCAGCCACTGAGCCACTGAGCCACTTCCGCCCACTCGACCGAAATGGCCGCTCAGATCCGATCCCTCTCCCTCTCCCACTGCCTCGCTCTCTCTCCCCTTTGCCTTCTGCCCCCTCCCAGTCCTCCCGTACCCCATCCATTATTCATCATTATTGCGTTAGCCCATGAAGTAGTAGTAGCTGCATTTTTTTTTCTGCTTCGGTACACCAATGCCAGGCTTAATTCTGAGACTAATCCACAATCCTTAGTGCTACTTAGCCCGGTCTCCACCGTACCCACTCGAAGTTACCACCAAAAAAAGTACCAGAAACAACCAAAACCCACCCAAACCACCAGAAACCGCACTTGAGCAGCAACAGGCAAAAGGCCGCCCAGCGTCCCACTCGCAAACGACTAATGCCTTTCCCTGATTGGTTCAAGCAATCCCACGCCGCTAGAAGCGACTCGACCTCGATAACATCGACTATCGCTGACGATTTGGACTTGGAATTATTTCCAGGCGACCTCGAGTTCACAGACGCAGACGCAGACATTAATCCGCAACTTGACCTCGAACAACAAAATACCCCCAAAACATTTAATACTTCCTCGCAGCCTACTACTCCAGAGGACAGTGATTACAATTTATCGGTTCAAGTAAACTCGAGTACCATGCCGACAACCTCGTCGCCAATAGACATTGCCACACCAACAAGAAACACTTCGTCTTCACCCTCGTCCCAAGGCAAAAAGAACTCCAATTTCCTCGATCCTGACTCACAAACATCACAGCGAATTATGACCACAGGAACTGCCTTTGGAGACACAGACATGTCGAGATCACGACAAGAATCCTTTGCAGCTGCGAAGCCTATTTCTATGCACAATCCTAATCGAAATAATGCTGATCGTCCTCGTCGCGAAAGTCTGGCAGGCAGCCTCGTGGGAGGTATGAGTTGGGGAGGCGTTTCGGTAGGGAGCTGGATTCGAGATGAGTATGTTATACCACCCCTTTCAGCTCAGCTAAATTATTATTTGCACGTTCAATGTTCTTCCATTGTTGTATCCCCCACGCAGAATGCAATGTTCAGCGCCCTCGACTTCACTGCGGGGCGCGCCACAACTCCCACCTATTTATTTTTCGAAGCTGACAATGTTACAGCATAATTATGGCAGGCACCTCGCCGTTTCCTTACCAATCGCCGTCATATCACTCTTCTTCATATCTTCCTAAGCTCGAGGCAAATTTCATGAGAGATTTCTCATGTTGTGGCAACACATTACCTACACTACATGATCTCCTACAACATTATGAGGAGTCCCATGCGCAACAAACCCCACAGTCACTACGAAGCACCTCACAAATTGTACGAGCTCGGGAAAACTCCACGGCCAACAACAGGGCAGCTATGACATCACAACCTGTGCCGACTGTGCCACAGCAAGCTCAGCAGCAACAAACTCAGCCGTCACAACATCCTCGGCCGTCGGGATTACAAATGCCACAAGCTGGTGCTAGCGTAGGAGGAATTCAACTAATGCGCCAGCAACAGCGTTCACATCCAGCTACCCCAGTACAGAAGAATGGCCAGGGTGCCGGCGATGAGATGGATGGAGTGGAGGACATGGAAATGGATGATGCTATAGGTCCAATGGACACGGCTGCAGACGCTCCCATACAGCCTCAGAATCACCATCAACCTGTTCAAGCAGCGCAGCAGTCGATGTTTGGACAACGACCCAGACCGACTCTCAACCTTAACTCCAATATGCAGCATTCTGGGCTTCGGACCTCACAGCCAACTACTCCAGCAACCTCGGGTTTTGGATTTCAAAACAATCCTACCGTCTCTTCCGTAAACACGCCAACACTCACCGCGCAACCCATGCAACAATCACAGACATTCTCACCTGATACCTCGGCTCCCGGCACTCCTTCCGAGATGGATTCGGATTTTACTAGTATGCCTATGAACATGAATATGGGAAATAGGAATATGAACATGAACAGTATGAAGTTCCCATTCAACTATGGTGGAAATGATCTTGGCCTAGATTTATGCATTGACGAGCCAGCCAAGAGACTGTATAGTCCGAATGGTGGTTTCAACAATCAAAGAGCTCTACAACAGCAATTTGCTCAGTTTGGCTTGGGCCAAGGACAATTTGCCAATAATACTGATTTGATGAGAGCTTACCAGCAACAACAATTGATGGCTAGCATGAATGGAATGGGAGATCCAACTGGAATGATGATGGGAGAGGAGCATAAGCCTTTTAGATGTCCAGTTATTGGATGTGAAAAGGCTTACAAGAACCAGAACGGTCTCAAGTATGTACATCTGTGCACATGGTGGGGGTCTTTTTTATTAACAATTTTCAAGGTACCACAAGACGCACGGTCACCAAACCCAGCAGTTACATGAGAACGGCGACGGTACCTTCTCGATTGTCAACCCCGAAACTTCGATTCCATATTCGGGCACGGAAGGGATGGAAAGAGAGAAGCCATATAAATGTGATTTCTGTGGCAAGCGATATAAGAATCTTAACGGCCTCAAATATGTGAGTACATTGAATTTCTTCCATCTAGAGAACCTCGGCTAACCAAATTCTAGCACAAACAACATTCACCACCGTGCGATCCTGATCTAAAATTGAACAATCATTTAGCCGCTGCTGGGTTGGCTGGGTTGGGAGTCATCCCAGGGTTGCCTGGGATTGGCGAAGAAGGCTTGTTGTAATCCACGACCTCTACGAGTCCGAAATCACACCACAATATACAGGCTTTTATGCCGAACACCTCTCAGCAACGACACTTTCATGAGTTACGAATTCCTTGAAAAAGAGTCGCATTCTTTTCAACCTTGCGACGGGCGTTATCGAAACAAAAATTATGCATTGGGCGGAGTCTCGAATCATTTTCAAATGATATTGAAAGATTATACCCGCGGGAATAGATCAATTTGGACTAAGGGATTAGAACTACAACGATTGTTCAATGTCCAATTCTGGTGGTCATTGCAGATACCCAAGCACTTGCTTCAACTTGTTGAAGGAATGCAGGGCATAATGTATCAGCCGTTGTTTGCTTTTTTTTTCCAGTATATCGTTTTTGCTACAAATGTCCTTAATTCTTTGCTTTTTTTCCCCTTGACTACCAAAAAAAAAAGTACAGCGTTTCTTTTTCATATTTTCCGTCGTTGCCTCGTTACATACTTGCTTGCTTTTACTATTCTATACATAGTATCCCATAAGGGAGGCGTTAATCAGCGAAGAGGACAGGAGTTTTATGCTTTTGGCTCAGCGCGCTATCTACTCATAGACTTGGGAATTGGGAGGGAAATGGGAAATCAATTGGTGTATCTATGGGAAAATGGGAAAGGGTTGGGTGGGGCGGGGAGGGGAGAGAAAAGGAAGGAAAAGCTTCAGAATAGTCCTTGATTTGGAATGGAATGGAATGTTTTATACTATTGTGTGTATGGTGTGTTTGGTTGGCTATTCGTGAGGACTATGATGATGATGGGGTGGTGAAAGTGATGTCTCTCTACTCTCTTTGGAGTCCGTTCTGTTCCTCTCTACTTTGCGCCTCGTGCTTTGGTGGGGGGTGGTGAGGTGGAGTCGAGTAACTGTATGTATGTATGTAAATGAATGAACAAAATCGATTGCGTGACTGAATGAGCCTCTTAACGATTTTCATACTTGATTTGGTGCTTCTCAAAAGGGTAATATTTATATTTTCTTTTTCTCCCGATTCGTTCCTTTTTGGGGGGGGGGAAGGGACGATCTCACTGTTGATCTGAATCGGAATCGGAATCTGGTACCATCTGAATCAGGGCCCTCAGGGGACCCTTAAATTTATTAATGTAACTACACATTTTTTCTCCACATGTTCATTGTTGTGTGTGTGGTGTGGTGTGGTGTGGTGTGGTGCTTGGTTGATCGGTGGATGGGGGCCAGAGAATAGCCGTGAGACAGTGCTGGATGGGATGGGATGGGATAGGATATGTGTGAAAAGGTACCTGGTTAGAGGTAGGTACTTGGAGTTACTTAGCTCAGCCGCAGTAAGCGCATCTTTTTACTTTTTTCGCCACGTGCTGTGCTGCTAGGTGGGGAGAGGAGTCACGAGGGGGTTCGGTGCCGATGGTAGTGGGGAGGGGACGGACGGAGGTTCTTCTCTAGTATGTACTGTACCGGATCTTGGGTTAGAGTACTTGTAATTCGTGCGGTTCGGTGTTTTCCCGTGGGCGGGTAGATGGACTGTATAGTATAGTGCAGTACATTGAGTTGGTTTGGGATGGGTTGTATGGAGATGTAGGTAGAGCTATAGTTACGGGTTGCCTATGACTTGGACAAATAGATAAATATCAAAGCATAGCATACTCGTATAATATGGCCCAGAAGAGGCCCAGAGGCGACAGGGTTTCCCCATGTTATGCCTATGGTGTGTTTCTAATTCTGTATACAGGCCGCTGGATGGACCATGGCATGACCGCGATTACCATTCTGGAGGGTGGATGGCGCAGCGGTGAGGTCTAGTTTGGCTTGGGCGGGACAGAGGAGGTTTGAGGTTGGGGTCTTTGTCGGGGTCGAGGGTTAGTTGGTGTAACGTCAGGTTGGAGGGATAGATGGGAAAGGGGGGGATCCGTTGTGTTGGTGCTGGGTCTGGTGCTGCTTTCTTGATGGATATATTGATAGATTTAAGTTGGTGAATGGATAGGATAGGAAGAGATGTGGTCGCGTCTCGAAGTCAATTTGCCATCTCTGTCTGGTCATGCTGCGTTACCGGCGAGTAGATCATCACATCATCAACATCATCATACCTATCACAGCTCTCACCTTCGTCACACCTATCTACCTTCTTCCTCTGCATCCCCATCTACATCACATCAATGACACCATTCTCTGCAAATCTCCAGACGACGATGACGGCCCTCAAACCTCGATGACGAACCCTCTCCGACGTTGACCCTTCCATTAAGCTCGACTTTCCACATAGAAGATGACATGCATACCGAGTGATGGAAAGTCATCACTCTTACATACAAAAGCTTTCTCTCCGGTCGAGACTCGACTATCGCTCACCGGCAGAGTTGATACGGAGTTGAACCTTATTTATCCCTTCCTCTTTCTACTGTCTTAGAGTCCCCGTTGATGTGATTGCACATCCCATTCTACAGTATCTCGTTCTACAGCTGCTACCTATGTATCACCCGCGCATATCGTATCACATACAGCGCAAAATTCCCATCTGAATACTGTAGTACTTACTTATCTGGTCTTACAGTTACTTATGCAGACTGTCGTAGCAAATCAAACTCTATCGTGCTGTTTGGCCTGCTAGCATGCGTCTGCAGCTCCCTACAGTACAGCTCTCTGTGTCTCAGACAATACACGACGAGATATAAAAGTCTTGGCTTACGTTATGGGATCGAGTTTAGAGTTTCGTGGATGCTTGCCCGTCCGCATGAAGAGGGGTACAATACAGTTAAGGTTTTATTACTTACTTGCTTGGTGGAACTTGGAAGGGAGATGTCGGAGGTGGGATGGAAGAGCTTCAGATTGGGAACCTGGGAACATACCAGACAGAGAGATCTGCGGGGTGGGGTGGGGTGGAGATTCTGGATTGAGTTTTGGGAGAGATGAGGGAGGGAGAGAGAGCGGAGTGAGGATTCCGTTCGCTCGGCGTCGCAGTGTCGAGGAAAGATCTCACTCTCCACTGTAGCCTCTAGCGTGCGTAATCCCCCTCTCCACTCCACTCCAGCCCGGCACTTCATCTCGGAGCTCATCTCGTCTAGTTTCAGGAAGAAGCAAGTACCGAGAGGGACGGACGAAGGAAGGAGCGATGTCGCAGTCGCAACGACGGTGTCGGTGGCGATAACATGGACAATCCCAGATCCGTCGTGGACCCTATCTGCATAAAAAGCTAACCTAACGACGCAAACCCACCGAGCTGGCAAATCCCGCCTGGAGGCTGGGAGAGACGGGAAAAAGTCAACGGTGGCAGTACAATACGTACTCTGGAGTAATAATACATTGAGCATATTATCACTGCCACCCGCTGTCTATGTTGATAGTTGGTAAGTAGGTACGTATACAACACTTAATACTGGACCCCTTTTTTCCGCATCATTTATTTTCGCCGAAACTACTCGTCGGCAATAAAACCAGGTAAATGGTAGCAGATTCAACGCTCCATCTAATCAATCCAGAACATAGCAAGTGACATTAGCCCGTACACCAAACAAACACAGTACGAAGCCAATTAGCCGTCCAACCTCGGTCTAAGCAACCGTCGTAACGAACTATGTGGTAATCACGGACCGAAAAGCCCCAGCACTAGTAACTAATACTGTGGTAACTATCACTCCGGCGAATCTTGTTTTGAGCATGTGAGAGTGAAATCCAGACTTTGGAATAAGGTAAGCCAAGGTAAATAATCTCCGTGAGTCAACTTGCGGCCGGCCGTATTATGGATGGCATGGCATGGGATGGTATTCAAGATCTCGGAAGTTAGAACTCTATCGCTCTCGCAACTGCTGCTCTCATCTTTTGTGGAAAGCGGCTCCAAATAAATCCAAAAAGCAATGACGAAATTCCATACAATAAACGTTTCTTATGCGTAATGAGTTACCGGTGCTGTAGAGTACGGTGATTCCTGAGCCCTGTACGCGAGCACATACATACTATACTGTACAGGGGGCGGAACATCCCGACTGGGAATCAAATGACTAAATGCCATGTAAATCTTAAGCAATTGCATCCAGAGACCCGTACTTGTACAAATGGTGTACTTCAAGCTATCACGTTCTGGTGCGTACCCAATGTGGAAGCTCCTGACGAGACGTAAAGCAAGCCATTTCGGGTAAACCAAATCTACTCAACCGAGTTACTGTGTGATCCTCCCAACACTTTCCTGCCCATGTCTCAGGATGCGGAACGGCAGGCTACAACACCTCATGAAATCATCATCATCATCATCATCATCATCATCTATCCATCCATCGAAGCGGTGTGCAGAAACACCACCAAACCACATGATGCCAGGCACATGGTCTTCACGAGATGCGGCCTTCTATGCGGCCTTCTGGAACATCTCCCTGGCACGCGAGCATCAGAAGAGACGAAGGAACATGCATGCAGCATAGATGGAGACTGGTAGATACAGAAGATGGTCCGTGAGAAGTTGCTGCCTTTGCGAGTCTCCATCTCGTGCCTCTTTAACCCGCGAAAGGCGCGTTCTCTTAGTCCTCTTCTAGAAGGAAGAAAAAAGAGATTTAGTGGAGCGTGCAAAGGGGAATGTTTTTCCGGACCCAGTTTTGTTATTTCCTTCCATTTGGTTGCTTGTACTGTACGAAGGTACTGTACGGTAGTGTGGTTTTTAGGATCTTTGGGCAAGCTGGCTCGCTTACTTGGGCAGACATTCAGGGTCCTGTGCTTGTGTTCGTTGCCTTTTAGCCTGTTTAGCTGTCTGTCACAGCAGCGCGTTTAAGCGCCGTCCGTCCTGGTCGTGGTTGTGGTTGTATTCATCCTGCCTGGGTGTTGGGGCTCAATGTTTGGTTCAGATGGAGAATATGGAACATGAGGGGATGCAAGGCTGGGGTGGCTGGGATTAAATCGCGCACCGCATGACCGTAAGGCAGGCAAGCAAGCAAGGCGCGAGCAGCCAAAAGCACAACAAGCAAGCGAGCACTGGCCCAGAAGGTGTGTGTATGTGTGTGTGTG